>JAQSVV010000118.1:600000-819527 GCA_036375495.1 Agrotis segetum
TTATGGATGGATGAATATTTGTCAATCAAGCACGTTCGAACAGTCTTACGTATCTGGAAGAAGACTTAATTTGGTCTGAAATAACGCAACCTTTTATCCTGGTATTGCGTCTCTGTATGATATTACACATATACAGTAGATATGCGGGTGAAACAACTGGCAAAAGCTAATAAAATAATGGTTCTTTTAGTAAATTTTACTGAAATTATGATGCCCCTTTTTCCCTATGTAATCATACAACTGTCGTACCTTACATATATTCCTAAAAATATTCAGCCATATAAATCCTTTCATAACACAAGTACGTTTAGCAGGTATAACACACAAGACAAATTAATTAATTGTAGAGGCTCACAGTCGTGCAGGTCAATTTGGGCACGCATCACACTTGAGGAGGGTCGGTCATCTGCGAGCGGCACCTGACATCTTCGATTACCCTCACCTTCGTGACACGACTGTGGGTACCTTGGATTATACCTCAGGGTTGTTGGGTACTTGTTTGAAGGGGGCACAGGGATTTTTGGTGAGCAGGGAGAGGGTTAAAGATTATTTTTATTAAAAAAAAAAATAAGGAAATAATCCTCAGTTCACTTATTGTTTTATTTTTATGTTTCTAGTTAAACTTACGCCCTTTTTCTATAGGGTAAGCAGAAATATAGAGTGTCACCTTTTACGATCCTTTCGCCTTCATTATCATCATTATCAGCCTATTAATGTTCCCACTGCTGGGACACAGGCCTCCTCTCTGTGAGAGGGGGTGGGCCATAATCCACCACGCGGGCCCAGTGCGGATTGGTGGATGTCACATTCGCCTTATCGACATTTATAAATCTGGTTACACAAGCACGTTTTTTCTTTTTTTCTTTTTATCTCCTAATTTACCAAAAAGATAAGGGTAGGATTTAAGTGATTGGTCGTCAAGAAAAACAATAAATTATTTATGTACAATATTTTTATTATGAGTTCCATAGAAATATGTATTTACTAACATCGCATCTTTAGATGGTAAATATAAAATCGCTTCTTGTCTCTGTAAGCTTTGATCTTATAAACTATGTAGGTACTTAACGGATTTTGAGTAGGTATTATTTTTATCAATAGACAGTATGATTCAAGAGAAAGATATCAATGTTATACACTTATATTGCACCCGGGCGTAACCGGGGTGGGTAACTAGTATAATATGTATTATTAATTCAAAAAATTTAAAAACACATTTTCCGCTGATCTCGAACCATCTGCTACATTATAATGATTATACAAAGATGAGCTCCCATTCGGGGTTCAAAGGCAAGGCGATCCTTTTATACATAATTTAGCTACTTACACATCTACATAAAGGCCGAGGGATTAAATAAACAAAGTTTTTGTAGAAATCCCGTGAGTTAAAACATCAAACAGTTTAGGTGGGTCCGGCCGGGACCAGTACATTTGCCTAGATTACCGACATGCGTAAGGGATCGTACCTAAATGCGGTCATCTTGATGAACGATGTTGAAACGTGATAATAACGTTATTTAAACTAGCGTAAAAAACTGAATTTCAAAGGATTTCAAGGACAGAATTTATCTTACGTACAAGTAAGAGAAATATTTAGCAAAATTAGCATTATGCACTGCTGACGTCAGAGTTACAGTATTATCTTTATTCATAAGCGCGATTGACGTAAGCGAGTGACAGTAGCGTCACTCGCGTACGCGACGCGTTGGGCTGAACAATAGTAGGGGAGCCGAGGATGCTAAATTTGCAGTTACTCGAGCGTCATGGAGACCTATTGGATTTGAAAGATTATGTTCTAAAAAGAAAAAAAGTTTCTGACAAGTTTTTTATTTTAGTGAGGGGGAGAGCTTGTAAAGAGCTTTGAAACTGTAAAAAAAAAACAGTTGTACAGAAGTACTCGAGCGCGTCAGATATTTATAGTGTAAACGCGCTTTACATTTCTGATAACCAATACATATTAATCTGACGATTAACTCGAGGGGGCTGTCTCGTGGCAAGCGGTTGAAAATCCAAAAAAAAATAAGTTACTCGAGCGCGTCAGATATTCAAAGTGTATGTAAAGTAAACCCTAAAAAGTGTCGTATTAAAATGTCTGACGATTTGGATGTGGCGCAAAGTAATAATTCATATTTCTATCTGTAAAAAAAAAAACGTAATCTCGAGATACTCGAGCGCGTCAGATTTTTATGTAGGAGGTTCAAATTGATATCATAGTCCTCCTGAATAATAATCTGATAATTATACGGAGGGATATCGCTATTCTGAGCATCTTAAAATAAATTTATAAAGAAGATAACTGCATTCACGCATAAAAAAAGTATAAAATTAAATTAAATGTAGTAATTACAAATAGAAACTCGTCTACATCATTAAAATCCTATCAAAAACATAAATGTCAAATGAGAGCCAAGTTCAATTATGATATATGCCTTGGTTTACGACTTCACGGACAAAATAAGTGAAATCTAAATAGGTGCCAAGTTCAGTGGTCAGAGGGCCAAAGCCTGCCAGGGTCACGGGACTTATTCCATCACCGTGACTCCGGAACATAAAGGGCTATTGAAGGACACCGTTGATTTTAGTCAGTACGAGTCTGACAGTCCCTCCCGCCCTGCCCGGGGTGGGAGAACTCATTTGATGATTTTAGCACGTTAAAAAAAAAAAACAAAAAAGTTAAGTGGTCAGCCCTGAAGTTTATTTATACATATCATATAAAAATCAATGGCACTCTTTGACTCGCTTATAAATAAGTCTCTCTTAGATTTTTCCGCGAACATTCAGGAAACTGATAGGACGGTAACTCATGGACTCGGACTTGGGCTTGCCTGACTGATGACCAATAACAATGGCCTCTTTCCATGCCTGGCATGCCATATTATTGCTCGGAACGCCACATACATTAAATCACGACCGATAGTAGCGAACTAACTGGTACTTCACCTTTTCTTCACGATTCTACCGACTTCGCCCCATGGAAAACGTCAGATTATTAGTGAGTATGATTTTTACAGTGTAACCTTCAATAAAAATAAAAAATGAAACGCGCTCGAGTATTTCAAAATGACGTTTTTTTTTTACAACTTCAGTACTCGCTCATTTCCTAATGCCACGCTCAAATTGTCAGATTATTGAAATATACACTCTTCTGAACGTAATTAATCTACCTTTTCTTAATCTGACGCGCTCGAGTATTTTTGCGGATCGATTTTTTTTTACTAATCTGACGGGTTCTCCCAGACAAACCCCACCAGATAAAGGGTTGAAATTTGGTACAGGTACATTAAAGGGTGCAAGGATTCTCCCTTATAATAATCTGACGCGCTGGAGTAACAGCAAAAATCCCTTCCTGGGCTCCCCAACTACAAGAAGCAATGTAAAATAAATAAAATAAGTTTATTGCCATAACAACCTTTGTAAACAATTTAAAAAACAATGTGATGAACATGATGGTGTTTTAACGAGCTTGATAAAATTTTACCGGTAGCTAATGTCATTTCCAATTATGTGTGTATTAAGTTGCTCTTTTCGTTATTAACGCTGAATAATTCCTCTTTGTCTTTTTCAGTGTTATCCTAGATGAAATAAGGGAAAATTTGTATCTCTCAAGGATTCTGGACGATGACTTCACGTGGATACTGGACGATAAATCTTGCTACCAGCTATTGCATAGTGTAACTTTGTGTTCCATGGGACACAATTTATCCTTTAGGAGATATTTTTCTCGAAACCTGCAAACAAAGAAAAACCGTATCATCTATTTGTTAAAAATATTAGTTAAGCATACCGTACTTGCCAAGCAGCATTTTACATCTTTTGTGAAATGAATCTCTGACTCATCTATACATTATGTACCTATAGAATTCTTTATTAAGATTTAAATGCATTTATGTTTATCTGTCTTTCACAATATAATAAAATCGCTGGTGACAGATACTCATATACAGGGTGCAATTGAAACGTGGGCATTATTTCAAACTAAGGAAAGGACTTTGCTTATTATTAGGCCTAATGCAATTAGTATCATGAGTTGTGCCTTAGTTTAAAATAATGCCCATGAATTCAATTGCACCCTGTATATGAATACCTCCAAAATCCCATAGAAAATGTTACACACGCAAAGTAATTGACGTTATCAAATCGTCCCTCAACATATCAACCTAAAAACTGGGCCGAGTTAAATCTTGTCTGTTTTTCGAGCTATTTTTCTCAAGGGCCGTACTCGGGGGTGAGTTATCACACGGCCCGGGGGGTGGGCAAGGGTCGAAAAGGGGGGGATGCCCTAATTTTTTACGCAGAGGTTAGTTGAAAAGAGGTTGGGTCCCTGTATAATGGAATTATCTGTATTCGGGATCTCATTGACGTCAATTGACTTGTACGTGTTTTTGCACGTTCTAAAACTCATGCTTTTTATTTTAAAATAATCGGAAATGTATTATTTTGTTCTATACAGTTTAGAATCCAGAAAATTTATCGCCATCTTTATTATTCATGTCCATTTTAAATTACAAAATGGTGGAAGTTTTAAAGTTGTGGAATTTTATTCAGATTCTTTATTCTTTTAAAGCACTCTATTAATAAAGAGTTGCAATTTACATAGAAACTACATTTTTTACTGTTTTTCTTTATATACAAGTTACATCTGTCTAAGTATTGAAAAAAAACTTTCACGGTACATAAGTAATGACTCTCCAGGCACTTCCATATATGTACAAGATTGTTCCCGAATCAGCTTAATGTAAAATTAATACAGCAAAAACGATAAATCACGAACACCACATGGTACACGAGCCGGTCATAAATTACGAAGATTTAATTAATATAACCGAACAAAATCTTACGCGCCGCCATTTTGGAAACCCTTATCCCACCCTCTCCTGCTCGAAACAGACGATTACACTTCGGCAACGTAATTTTTTATTCGTCAAATAAAATGGCGTGACACAAAGGTCTATATTGCCTATGGGTGTAG
This sequence comes from Agrotis segetum, assembly GCA_036375495.1. NCBI lineage: Eukaryota > Metazoa > Arthropoda > Insecta > Lepidoptera > Noctuidae > Agrotis > Agrotis segetum. The sequence goes on from JAQSVV010000118.1 coordinate 604,970, forward strand.
AACGAGCGCGTTCTATTTTCGAATTTTGCGCGCGCAAATGTAACTTTGTCTCTTCCCTACCCCTGTCCTTCCGTAGGCATAATTAGGGACGTACCCTACGAGATGAGATTCGGTTGAAGTTTAAATTGATTCAATCGAGTACCGATGTTTCGCTCGAGAGGTTTGAGCGTGCGTATGTTTTTTCTTTTTTTTTCTATATTTTTTTTTGAATGTTTACTCGGGACAAGGAATTAATTAGGGATCGGATTGATGTTCGTTCGATTAGCTTTAAAGGCGGTTAGGATTTTTGATTTTTTGACTTGTGCCTGTGATAGAGGTTTAAAAAAAAGAAGAGTGTGTCGTTTTACGTCAAATCTTCTGAAGTATTTGACAGACATTTTATATTGTTGTATTTTTTCAAGGCAGCAGAAGCTATTAACTTAAATAATGGGGTTAAACCCATGTATTAAGTGAGGGTTCTGTACAATAAGTTATAAACGGGTCTGCTTCGGCTATGTTTAACATTAAGTCTGTGTCTGACAATGAGACTTGGCATACAACTCGCTGTTCTCAGATTCCTCTTTAACTTTCATGTATTATTTGGGTAGTTGTAACATTTTAGTTTTGGTGTAATTCTATTACACTATTCCTTTATTTGACTATTATTGTAGTACCACATTTATATTTTTATTTTGTGTCTACGTTAGCGGTTTGATCAAGTTAAGGGGAATGCGGACGGCGAGTAATGGGCGACTTGTCGTTCGATCATGAACCATGTCCGGGTTGACAGCGCACCGTCTTACACGCGAGCCCCAAAGAGCTGTCAGAGAGCCAAATCCTGTCGGAGTCTCTTGACTGCTTTATCACGTTACCATGACCCTGGAACATAAAGGGCTATTGAAGAAACACCATGGATTTTAGTCAGTACCAGTCTGACAGTCCCTACTGTCTCGCACTGGGCGGGAGAATGAATATGCTTACCACGTAAAAAAAAACTTTTAAATGATTAGATTTAAGGGAAATTTCAGGTATTCATTAAAAACTAATTTTCAATGTGATTATGCCAAATCAGTTAATGGTAGGTACAAGTTTGAAAGTTTTATGTATTTACAACACATAAAAAAGAATGGGTCACATTATTATAAGTACCCGTCGTTGTTGTGTCCATAAAGATTATCATCGAACTTTACTAAAACCAAGTTCATGTAGTCTATTCAAATTTAATTACAGAAAATACAGCAATAAATAAGTCTAACAAACGCACACAACCCCCCTACATTCCACCCGGCCAATTGCACCCATGTAACATAGAAAATATATTACCCCCACGAAGCTACACTAGTAGCTACAGTGCTAGACCACTCAACAGTATTAGATAATTAAGCGCACAGCTGCGTCTTACGGTCATCCATCAGCGTCGTGTTTTTACTCGAACAGCTAGCAATGGATGGAGGACACGGAGTATAACATGGACAGAGGCTGAGCTTAAAAAAACTCAGAAGTCTTGTGTTTCTTGCATTTACAACAGTATTTTTTGCACTCGGTCGTGGCAGACTCTGGTTAATTAGCAAGTGCCTGACGTAGCGGCAGGAAGGGTTAAGTTAACGGACCACGAAAGTCTTAAGAGTTCGTCTTTATTTGCCATTTTTATTAATCATCTTATAATTCGCTTATCCTTTACCGTCGTTTTTATAATCTGAGCCTGTAGCCAAACGGCAAACGACAATCGTTAACGTTCAGAAGTCGCTAATACATTTTCAGCTTTATACTCCATCGCATAAAGTTGATAATCTAGTAAAAACTCCTGAGCGACAGCGAACGAAACTAACGAAAACGATCTGTAATCATTGATAGATTTTCAACTTTATGCAATGGAGTATAAAGTTGAAAATATTGTATTAGCGACTGCTGAACGTTAACGATTGTCGCTTGCCGTTTGGCTACAGGCTCTGGTCGGTTAACAATGGACCAAGCAACATTTACATGGGCACAGATTAAACTTTGTAGATACACCAATGGCTCACCAATCAGCAGTGCGTTTTAAACGGTCGATTTGAACAAAAAAACAACTGATATTTCGCCCGATAATTTTTAATCGACGTATTGTTGAATCCTTGAAGGCTTTTATAACATGTCTCTAATAGACGGGGCTATTGATTGTGGCAGGCTTAGTCTCTGTGCTATATCTACTCATGGCCAGAGGGCTCCCAAGCGTAGTGGCGAAATAATCGTATTTCATTCCAGACAAATGGAGTTCTTGATTGAAGTTATACATTCATACATTGCAACTGTTAATATATTAATATGTATCGTAAAGAAGCAGCAATTCTCACTAGAAGATGAGGTATCCTTTATAATTTTGCTTACCAATTAAAAGAAAGTCACACAAACGACTAGCACGCAGTCCATTTTTGGGGTGATGACTGTGAGCTGTGACTTTCCTGTCCCATTTTTTTTAGCGTGGTAAAATCATCATCAAATGAGACTTCCAAGGGCAGAGCGGGAAGGACTGTCAGACTCGTACTGACTTAATTCCACGGTGTCCTTCAACAGCGTTAACGTTTCGGGGTCACAGTAATTCGTGAGTCCCGTTACCCCGGCAGGCTTTGCTTTGGCCCTCTAAAAGGGGGCCCCGTCATTATGCTGACACTCCTTGAGACATGCGTGGAACACAACGTGCCGCTCCATAGAATAAAAAATCGGATAAGACATTCTACAGGGTGGCGAAATAATACGCGAAGGATATGATTTTTCCTGACGTTCTTATACTTACTGATTAAAAGAAAAATCAATTAGGTTTTTGGAAAAAAAGAGTCTGAGTAAATATTACCGACTCAAACATTGTTGGAAAAAGGTTCAGGCATTTATGATATCTTCTTATAGAAAAATATTATGTTATGAATGATTTACGTCTTCCTGTTTTTGTTAGTTGGGAAAACCATCAAATAATCTCCAAAAATCTTCCGCTGTGGGTGTAGTAGAATTTTAAGGGAAAAAAATTGAAAAGCATCCTATTTCTGTAATTGCCTTTTGCATTCCAGAGCTACGGTTATCTCTTACGAAACTCCCGCAAACGCTTGCTTAACGATACACTTTAAAAACACCTTTTGACTTGAAGCAACAAAATAAACCAGTTAAACCATTTTCGTATTCTCTGTCTGGTTCTGAAAGATTAGGTCATACCCTATTTGTGGATCCCCCAAAGACTGGACAGGTCAGACGTCGGTAGCGGCTGCCAAATTAGTGGATCATGGACAGTGAAGATTTAGCTTTTCCTATCCAGATTTACTACGTTCTTATTTTTATTTTACTACGGTAAAGGCAAAAGAAAGGGATATAAGGAAAGAAAGAGATAATCAAAGTTATCTTTATTTGCATTAAAAATGGGTTTGCGATTAAATACCTATCAGAAAAATAACTATTATAAAAACAAAAAATCGAAATACCTGCCAAAATTTTATTTATTTATTTAAAATGGATTAATAATCACCAAATTGTGTATCATAAAGTATTTTAAACTAAATTAACTAACCTATTTTCTGTAACTAATAATAAAAAATCGACCTAAGCAGGGTTAGAGAATGAAGTTGGGTAAAAAAGAGTGGTTCAGCAAAGGATGAAGAAGAAAAATAAGTTTGTCTCTAGTTTGATGATACTTTTCGGTTTCTTTTTAAAGCGAGGCGTTGCAGGCCTATGTTCAGACAGTATGGAAAAACATTAGCTCGTAACTTAACTCGTACTTAGAAAAGAACATATAAAACTAAAAAAAGAGAGCGTAATTTCGTTCAAAATGTCTCTTAAAAGTGGCCATCACACCAAAAATTCTTATTAAATCTCACATTTAAACTAAACCGGATGCATTTAAGTATTTAACCAGTTCGTCTACGGTTAACTAGAGCCGGGCCGGATAAATTATTTAACTGCGAACTCTCCGCCATTTCCCTGCGGAACAAAAGCTTGCTTTAGAATTATATATGAGTGGAGCTTAAAGTTTAGAAGCTCGATGTGCAAGTCTAAAAGCTTAGGTCCCAAAGAGTTGAGAAGAGTTTAGAGGCGGCACGCGGCACGAATAAATAAAAACATTTACTATGTACTGTTAGCGATCCCAAGACGATCAAACGATCTCCGGCCACCGTAGGCGCGGGCGAGTAAAGGGCAACTCGCTGTCCGACGACGTCCTTGCTTGCGCTACGTTAGTCTTGTGTAATGTATGCCTAAAGACGTCTTATACGTCTTTGAAAACCAGCGTCGGGCACCTTTAGTTGTCCGACATTATGCAGAAATGGGTCTATTTGGCGCAGCCGTCAGTCACACAGTGTAAATATACCTATAATTTTTTGCTTCATAACATTGTTTAGTTTTAAGTTATTTTTGTTTGTTTCTTTTTCTTAATACTAAACTGTGTGCACTTGTGGTATGTGCCAATAAACGTTTTTTCTTTCTATACACTGTTCCCCTACAGGAAATTTCAGCCTCTGTCTATGATATTTTGAGGTCTATGGAGGGGTGCAGTCAGCACAACATTAGTGGACGCCGCGAGCCGCCTGTCAAGAGCTAAACGCGCTCTAAATGTGAATCAGTACTTGTCCGAACTCAAATAGACGCCTTCTAGCTGGCGAACGTAAATACTTTAGTACTACAACAAATAAATGTACTCTACAAATGTACGAGAGAAGTTGAGAGATTATGGCGAACGTAAATACTTTAGTACTACAACAAATAAATGTACTCTACAAATGTACGAGAGTAGTTGAGAGATTATTTTTGCTTTGGTTGTCTGTGTTTGGCTTAAATATAGGTGTTATTTGTATTTTTATCGACTCTGATGGTTAAGTTTGTAGATTGTTTTGTGTGCGACAATTTCTATAAATAAGTTAAGGCATTTTCTAGGCTGAGTCAGTGGAGATTTTTTAACTGACATCTTTCAATGTATCTTTGAATTTGGTGTTGCTATGTACTTACTATTTTTTTTTTTCAAAACATCGACCTTTTGAGCAAACTGAACTATCGTTCATTGATCTGTTACTCTATTTCGATTGAATTAATGTAATATCAGATGAAGCCTAGTCATTAGACTTCAAGGTTTAAATGGAACTGAGCTGGTCTTATTTAAGGAGCAGTGGCGCTAAATGATAACGCGGCAGACGAGAGGGGGTATTACAACGTCTTAAAATCAGGCTTGTTCCAGTGAGTGAAAGAGATGGTGCTAGACGACTTATATAAGTAACTCTGTCACTTTCACTTGCCGGAATAAGCCTTGTTTTAAGACGTAAAGAAAAAGAAAACATTATATACCAAATTCTGTTCAGTTCAACCCTAAATTAAAAGAGCACACACAAAAACCGTATAATGGTGGTTTACGGTTTTAAAATAAAAAGAAAAAACCGCAAAAAAATCCAAGAAGCCGCAATAAAGCAGGTTTATTTTAAAAAGCGTCGTCCAAGTTGACCAAGATAAGAATTTATGTTGGCTCCGTAATAACCTAATCCGTTAAATAACAGCGCTAAAGCAAAGACTTGGAACAAACCTCGCCCTCGTGTCTGGGGCTTTACTTAGGGTTGCCACGTGAAAATACGACGTTTGGAAAAAATTCGGAATATTCCGCAAGTTAGCCATTAGTACCTATAATAATCAGCCTATAAAATTCCCAATTAGCACATATTTTTGAAAAGGTCCGTTTGTCATGCCGTTTAGCATTAGCACTTATTTTTGAAAAGGTCGGATTGCCTTTTTGAGGACAGTAATTAAATAAATTGATGAAAGAATGCATCTGGGTTCTAAAACGCGTTGACTTAGTAGACAACACTGTATTGGGCCACCACTACTCCTATATCCCATATATGGCGAGTTTTCAGCAATAATAAAAAGAAAGTTATAATTTCATAATGTTTTCCAAAAATATAACACAAGAGGAAATAATGTAATCTTTCTGTAGGTATGTACTGTGTTTTTTTTCTGAATGACACCGCAATAATCACTTACTTACTTATTACTTTTTCTCTAAAAACTGTTAACAAATGATCAAATTAGTTTTAGAAAACCTCCAAACGAGAACCTAGAAAACTCTTTGGTTTTCTTTTAGTGCCAGCCCTGACTTTTGTGAACGAAGTGGATTTGTTTGGTCGTTTTATGCAGCTGCAAGACTTAGTGTAAGCTTGTCTCGTGGTCTACTTGAAATATTGCCACCTGGCCTTATTTACATCTTTACCTAACCATCTCACTTATGTACGAAACTAACAACGGCTAGCTTCAAGCTCTTGGGAGATTTTTTGTTGATTGATGAGATGATGAGATTTGATGTTTTTGAAAAAAAATTGGAGATTTTCAATTCGAAAGATTTCTGTTGATATAATAAGTTAAAATAAAAAGGTGCAGGGGAAGGGTTTGCCCATCAGAAGGACATTAAGGGCTAGTTAGTCCATTTGCAGACAAACGTCAATAACGTGACCATAGGCACCCGAAAAGCCGTAAAATTTTAAGAAGATTAAGTAATTATCTGCGAACATAATTCATTTCAAGCCATCCCACATACGTAGATTTTAACTATTTAGGCGGCCAAAAAGCCATTTTTGAACAACTATAATAAGGATTTAACCAATTAATCGGGTAGTTAACAGTTCCTAGTATAAAACGATACCCTCTCCAACAGTCGTCGATGCGTATGACACTACCCTCGAGTGTCGGAACTATAGTTCAGTTTACGTGCCAGTTATCAGTTAAACTAACAACTTCTAAAGTGCATAATTATTGTTGAGAATAATTGTTTTCAAGTGAAACTTAGGATTGCAATATTCAGGTTAGGACCTATGTTTTAAACAATAATATACTTGATCATCGTTTATTTAATATACTTTTAATTTGTCACAGATAGGTCTATGAGATGTGATTTTATTTTGTATACCAAAATGTTTAGAAGCTTTTTTAACTTACTTCAGGGTCCGTCCGGGTAATAATTTATTTATTTCTCAATACTTGACATATTTTTCCGTATAACGACAAAATAATTAGCCGCGGAAACCCGCGCTTTTCAAAATTAAGAGCAACTAAATGTTTAAGTCAAAACTGAGCAAAATACCATTTTGCTGCTTTTTTATTTTATATCAAACTTTTTGCTATATATCCATATACACAATAGACTATTGTTACTTCGGATCCTCTAATTAGCTCCAGCAGACAAATTAAAAAACCTTCTCGCAAAGCATTCCTTCCAGAAACAATAGAAATGTTGATGTCTGCCGAACCAAATAGAGAGTCGATGGAGGAAGGCTCTCAAAGTGAGTGATATTTAGTTTTGTTTATCTATATATATATAAAATTCAAAACTGACTGACTGATCTGACAACGCACAGCCCAAACCGCTGGGCCTAGAAACTTGAAATTTGGCGTAAGCCCTCCTTATACCACGTAGGTGAGCACTAAAACGGATTTTGCGAAACTCGGCCCCTAAGGGGTTGTTTTTGGGGTTGATAGTTTGTATGAAACTTCGCTACTATAGGTGCTAGGAATTCCAAATTTTGTATGTGGTTGGGGTGTCTTATTAGAACGTAGATGCTCACTATGACAGGATTTTGCGAAATCCGACCCCTGAGGGGTTTGTTTTTAAATCGATCGTTTCTATGAAACTTTGTTAGTACAAAGTCTTCTTGCATGGTGGTATTTTTAAGATGTGAATGCTCACCAAAGTGGAAATTTTGAGAAATCGACCCCTGAGGGGTTGTTTTAGGTTGATAGTATTGAGACTCAAATTTTTAATAGGGGTTCTTTTTTGGACGAGTAATACCTGACGGGATTTTGCGAAATTTGATCCCTAAGGGGAGTTTTTGGGGTTGACAATTTGTATGAAACTCTGTCTTGTGCGAGGAGTTTACCGGGTTCCTTTATAGGACTTAGATGCACACCATGGCGGGATTTTGCGAAATTCCAAAGGGGTTTGTTTATTGTGTTGATAGTTTGTATGAAACTTTGTTACTACAAGTGCTAGGCGTCTCGAATATTTAGGGGCTTTTTTAAGACCTGAATAAGAGTTTATTTTTTGGGCGTAGTTGCGGGTGTTTTGTGAAAATAGACACCAAGGGATTGATCTAATGATATTTTGTATGAAATTTTCTACAAATACTGAAGTGTAAATTTTGTTGTTCTTTTTTGACGCAAATACACCAAATTGAAATTCTACCCCTAAGGGGCTGTTTAAGACAGTTTGTATGAAACTTTGTTGCTACAAATGCTAGTTTAATAACATTTTGTTTTAGGACCTAGTTCTCACTAAGACTTTTACAAGGTCGACCCCTTTGGGGTTGTCTTTGGAGTTTGTAATTAGAGGACTATTGCTGGGGGTTCTATTTAGGATACAGATTCAAAGAAACTAAGAGAGGATGATACGCTTCAACCCTTAAAAGTTTTTATTTCTATTAGTGATATATATTATTGATTTCGTTTTTCCAACAGTTCCTATATAGAGGGTGGCCGGGCTAGAAATTCATAAAGACAAAGTTCGGAAATCACGCGGACGAATCGCGGGCGTAGTGCAGTAATTATATAAGTGTACGTAGATATAGGTGATGTAATTATACCTTATTTTTATTCATTTAAAATATTATTTGAACCTTTTTGAAAATTGCTACTATATTTCTGTATAAAACTTGTGAATACAATTAATTTAAAAAAGGGTTTATTTTATTTTAATATAGTACTTGGAACTAATTAAAACCAAAAATTATTTTTGGCCGCCTAAATAATTAAAATCTACGTATGTGCATCCCTTTGATCGTCGATATGTAGTCGCAGTTACAATCCATGTAAAACACTGGTATTCATAGGCCTATAACAAGATTACTGTATTTTGCCTACAGCGTTCTTATAGCATACTGCATTTTTCTTCTTCTTATCGCGTCGATGACAATCTAAATTGACTCGGCCCAGATTCGGGCCACGAGTATAGCGCTCTCCGAACAATCCATCAGCTCCTGTAACGAACAGTGGGCAGGGCACGATATTATGTAAGTGCCTCATCGTTTGTGGATTGCATTTAGCATAATAAAATGGAAAATGAAAAAAACGTCTCCAGTGCATGAGTGAAGAACTAATTCTTTCATCAAGTTAACGAAAAAATTTATCTTACGTCACAAAAACTTGAAAGTTATGCTAGAGCCTCAGTTGTTTCCCGATATGCCTACAATGAAAAACGCTAGGCAGATATTGAAATGAAATGAAATGAAATGAAATGAAATTGTTTATTTCCAGATTTTGCATCCACATAATAAATTCTAAATTATATAAAACTATACATATTGAATTATTAAAAAATATTGATAACAACCAATTAACTATTAGGTATTTGTAAGGGATCAAAAAATTTAAACAATCAAATTGATGAAATAAAATGGATAGACTATTTACCAACTATACTCGTATTCTAGGTTCGTATTCCGGGTTCTAGTCAAACCAGGTGCAGCTGGATATCAGTATTTTACATGAAGCGACTGCCTGTCAGACCTCCAAAACCCAGTAACTGGGTAATACGATACCCCATGGTAAGACTGGTTGTCAGACTTTAGAGCTACAGACTAACAGTAAATGGAATAGACACAAAATAGTATCTTTCCGCATAAACGTTAATGGACTTCTCTGATACGGTCTCCTTCATTAAATGTGCAGCCAATCATATCCAGAAATAAGATATCATTATAGACATGAGGACTGGCTGAATACCGTCACGTGTCTATTTCCAGCGAAACGTTATGAATCTTATGAAATTATTCATAGATATCGGAGAGACTGCAAGCGACTGTCAATCCTAATATAAGTTAGGGCTGGTTATGAATCAAAGGATATCTCAGGTTCATTTAAAATGTAGTGGGATTAGATATAGAGGTTGCTAGCTCTTGGTCTATCAAAAAGTGATTAATATTTAGTTTTTTTTTTTGTATTTAACAGTCTCTATAATGGATTAAAAAGTTCGAAGTTTTAAATGTTTTTTGAGTAGCTACTGTTGCATAATTTTCATAATATTTTACTTATTATTGCTTTTTCTCTATTACAAAAACTATTAGTGGCGTCTTAAAAACGAAACTTTATTAAAAATAGTTTTGGTCATAATACTTGGTATCAAATGATCACTATTTTACTCTATATAACTCAACGGATTCAAACTGACTCAAAATCCTTCATCATCGTTATCATCATTGGCAGCCTAATTCCACCAATTGCTGACTATCGGCCTCCTACCTTTTATGATATGCTTCCCCGAAACTAAGTACTCCTAAAATAAGCCAACCCTCTTTTAGCTAAAAAAAATCAACCAAACAGCATAATTATATGCACATTTTCAGGTTAGTATCAGTTTACCTGTGGTAATTAAACTTTACTTGAACAAACACAAAAGCCAAATAAATTCTAATCAATTAGGATTTACAAAACAAAATTATTTTTCAATCCATATGTCTAACAGTGGCCTCAGATGCCCACATGCAGCTAGATTAAATGAGAGTGGCTATAATTGGTCCATGCTGGCCGAGTCTGGGTATAATTGGTGGATACTGGTCGAGTAATAGTGGCGTATTTATTCACGTCTTGCGTTTACTCCCTTATTTACGAGCTCGGGTGCTTTTGGTTCACTGAGGGTGGTTCTATTAGTTGTAGGTTCTAGACAACTTAGATAGATTCTGTCCTTTTTTTAGAATGAAAATTAATGGTTTTAGGAGTTAGTGAAAGCTTGGACGGTATATATAGGAGCTAATGAAAGTTTGGACAGTAAGATATTTAATGATGTTGTGGTAATTTATAAAACATTTAGGCACTAAACATTTCCTTAACAAAATAATTTTGCAAATCTCTCTGATAATGCCAACTTTTTTTCAAAAACTATTTTTTTTTTCAATAATTATTGGCGTCTTTTAAATGTCACTTAGATACGGGATATCTTCTGTGATTAGATATTTTTTTGAGTTCATTTCATTTCATAGAAAGAAACCGTGATAGCTAAAACTTTCTCCTTCTTGTAGCTATTTATTTCATTAGAACTGTATCTACATCAAAAAGTTCGTAGAACATAGATGTAACAATAATTATAAAATACGCAAAGTAACTCTGAAGAACCTTTTTTAAATTACAAAACCTAATTAAAAAATACAGACAAAAGGAAACAATTCAATCTAAAAAATCTTTTTCCAAATTAGAAAATGTACCCTAAAATACAAGTACTCGAATTTCCTCTGAAACTGAATTTCCCGCCGTGTCTGAAGTTACAATAAAATTAATTAGAAGTCGGTCTAAACAATTGCTGTGCGACAGATCCATCTGGAACGACGGCACAAAAAGCTGGGTTCTGAGCACGGACACAGTATACAGATGAGCAGTAAACAAACTCACCGCCAAAAAGAGGAAATGTTTGGAAGGGACTCTTGCTACTATACGTGAAAAGATTTGAAGTACAAGAAGAGAAGCCAAATACCGCTTTTCATGATAAGCAGTAAACAAAATAACCGCCAAAGGAGGGGGTATTTATTTGGCAGACAATTAAGTTCAGCATTTGGTGGGTAGCCAAAGGTTGAATAAGACGTGAAACCGATTTTGTCCTTATCGTAAAATTAAACGTGGCTGTTAGAGTTATCATCTAAAGTATTTGTTATCCTGCAATACACGTACAACACACATGGTGATTACCATATTGGACAGGCAATTTCACACGAGTTTTCTGTCTTCTGAAGCCTGCTTAGAATTCACGTCGGCCCAGCGTTAACCACCTCAACTTAAACGTTGTAAGCCATGGGTTAAACCCATGCTGAAGAAAATTTGTTGGTGATTTATTTTATTAACACTGTTCACAAAAATGTGAAGGAAATCATCACGCTGAAATTCGCATGTCCTAGAACCACAAATTCGAAAACGAAGTTCGACATCTACTAACCCACACTATGCCTGCGTAGTGATTTACAGCCCACTCCCTCTCAGAGAGGGAGGTCCTAGCACTGAGAATCTAATCTGATATGAATATGCCTTGAATGACTGTGTGAGCCGTGTCTAACCATTTCCCAATCCTTCAATATCATAGCATTGCCCTATCTGAAAACCAGCGCTGTGATTTTTTCTTAAAAGGCAAGGCCTTTAAGGGGCATTTTGGCCTCATACAGGACCAGACTTGTTAATTAGTTTTATTATATTCTTTTGTTTTTTTTTTCTTACATCATTTCATTTTGTTTAGTTTTATGTTGTTGTTCTGTCCTGTGTGAGTCTAAAAACTTTTTTTTCTTTTTTTTACATTTTTTCTTTACTTGAAATACTGCGCGTTACCTGTATACCGTGGTACTGGGCAGTGGGCAGCTGCGAAACGAAATTGAAACAATGCCGGTCCTCATTAGGAGGAGCTGACCACGCAACTTGTGCGACGTAATTAGAAATAGAATGATTATTTTCTGTGTTTGCTAGATTTTAATTTTTGAATTTAATTTTTGCTAAAAGAAAATGTTTTTTGAAATTACATTTTATTTAGCCATTGTTAAATTTCCTGTGTTACTTTTATAGCTGTTTCCAAAAAAAAAACAAAGAAATTTATAACTTAACTTTATTAAAAATGTGGCATAATTTCGTAAAACACTTACATCCAATATGCCTCTTGAGCGAAAGAACACAATCAATTATTATTTGCCTTTATTTGTTTTAGAACTGTTGAAAACTTTTTCTTGATAAAAGGTAACTTCTGTCCGTTTTTGTTTGTACACCTGATAACGCATAATCATAATGCAAAATTTTTAAGTTAATCGTCGTAAATCATACTTTCGTAATTGTAATTTTAAGTTCGAAGTTAGGATTTACAAAACAAAATGATTTGTAGATAAAATGATGTACCAAATCAATATGATAAACTATAAAGTCCATCCCTGGTCAACCAACCAACGCTGATCAAAACTACCCAAGCAAAAATAATTCCCCAAAAACTCTCCAATCTCATAATTACTTTCTAGATAAAAGCTGATGAGACTTGGCCAGCTAAAATGAGTTGCAGCGGTTCCCCGCTAGGCGGCGCTGCAAGCGTTTTCTTTTGTGCCAGGAGGAAATTAAACAGAGTAATCACTGCCTTTTGTTTTAATTGAACGCTCAATGAATAGATTTCTGGCGAAGTTTTAAGTAAATTAAAATGGATAAAAGGTGCTGACAAGGTCTGGTTTTTGACCACTTTTAAGTGGTATTAAAATTGCTGACACGAGTGTTGGTAGTTTGAGCTGAATGTATCTTGGGGTACCTAAATGTATCTTCAAGGCACCTTTCGTTTTGATAATTATTTGCTTCGTAGTTGTTTAGCCATCATTTAAAACGAGGTATAGGTTAATCTTGTATAATTCAATGATATTTATTGTAAGAGAAATCTTCACTGAAAATTACACTTTACTAAATTATTCCAAAGCTGAAGAGTTTGTTTGGTTGAAAGCGCTAAATATATTTTGTATAGGATGGATGGTCCATTTATCGAGGAGGGGTATAGGCTACGTAACATCACGCTACGATCTAAAAACAGGCAAGCAGCGAGATTGAGACCGTGCGGAAAAGCTAAGTAGTTTAATTTATTATACAAATAACTTTTTTGAAAATACTTAGAACCACGTTCTGTGCAATTTTTTAGGTGTGTAATTAGACGAAACTTAACAATTAAATAGCCTAAATACGATACCTTTCATCCTAATAATTATGTTCTCGGTGGTAAATTTTCAACTAAGTACAACGTGGATGAAATTGCGTTTAAATCTAGTTCTTTTTAATGCTAACCGTAATCTGTACGTTAATTATTTTTTTTAAATCAACAGGAATGTCCATTATTGACTCAAACCTATCGACACCAAAATATCTACCTACTATATCTACTGAAATAATAAAAGAACTAACCATGGACCGCTGCAGTTACATAAACATGGATCAATAAAAACAAACCGTTAAATTGAACAAAACCGGAATGTTTATCATCCCGCAGTGGCTATTTTACTCACAAAATTGCTAATTAGCCTATCTTCTATACTATAGGCGTGTATATAGGAGCGTCCCTATAGATAGGAGAGTTGGTTGGGGAGCTAGATACAAAACAAAAATGGAATATTATTATGAAACAAAATTTTACGAATTTAACAGTAAAATATGCGATTAATCATTTTGCGAACTGAGGCCTTGACTCTAGCTTATGGATAAGTTTAAGTGTTCTAATTTAGGCTGTGGGAAAGAGACAGAGCTATACAAGTCGTCTAGCGCCATCTCTTTCTCACAGCCTAAAGACTCACGCTTTAAGAGTTCATGGTAGGGCACCAGGAAAGCTTAGGTGTGGTGTAAAGTTATGATTTTAAATTGTGATAATCATCATGTTGATGAGGGCTGATTTCATCGTCGTCCTCCTTTCTTTTCTTCCCTTTTTCAACTATGTTGAAGCCATAATACCACTCTTTGACTCCAACATAGTAGGAAATAGTCCAGGTTTTAACATTCAACATAAACTAACTATGACTTTCAACTATTCCCATGCAGGGCCAATGTGAGCCTCTGGCCGTAAACTATGTCTGCCATCTTCTGCGAGGTCCAAATCTAAGAACACAACATTTATTTGCGTGAAATATATTTTTAGAGTTAGTCTCATAAGTCGTAACACTTGTAGTAGGTATTAGTTAGATTGAGTAAGCATTGTATATATCGTGAAAGTTATACTTAGTAGACTATGTCCCATATATTTTCAATATAGGTACCCTCATATTAAATCCACGACCACCCCAGCTCCCTGGCTACCCGTCACCGCCCGCAGCACTTGTTTATAATTCCTTTTGTCTCATCACAAAGCTTTCCCGAGCAACGAAGGCTCGACGGAAAATTCATATCAATTATCCCTTTTCAACAGCTCATTATAAATTCTTTCATAAGATATTTTCGGTATGAAGGGACACTCTTTATGGCAAAATTTTGTGATAATGGGAAATTAGGGGAGTTTTTGGGGGTTTTTGCCAACTCCTCCGGTTTCATTGTTTTGTTAAAATTATGTAGATTAGTGCGAAATATTTTTAAATGGACTTGTGAAAGTTATGCTTTGTTAAGCGTGTGGATCGTGCTTATATACCGTGGAAAAGATAGGTGCATCTATTGGGTAATGAACTCGTGTGGGGTAGTTTTGGGTTTTATAATAAGTCCCTTAAGTGTTGGCGAAAATTGCAGTAAAACGATTTGGTAGGATACTTTTCGCAGACATTTTTGATCCTTTGACAGTTTAAAAAGTTTCAGCAGTTCGTATAAGAATAAGATGCGCTATTCTCTAAAAGGCTCTAGGCTGTTCGCTACGACGAGCTCGTCGTTGAGTGAGACATTCACTAAACTATGTACAGACGTAGTACGCTACATAAAATAAATAAATAAATGTAACAAGTCATTTTATAGAAGTAAACCATAACGTAGGATTTATACAACCGTGCCGGGGTGGCGGGACCAGCGATTTTTCAGTGGATTTTAGTTAGTACAAGTCTGACAGTCCGTCCCGCCCTGGGTGGGAGGACTCATTTGATGATTTTACCACGCTAAAAAAAAGGATAAATACGGTGAAAAATAACCACTTAATATTCTTCAATGAAGAAATATTTTGTTAGGTTATTTATCTAAGATTTCCGATGAATACGGTTTTTTTTTTGAAGTCAGAATATTGATGAAGTTATTATTATTATACGGGGTTGAGTAAATCGAATGTTATGAAATTACATGTGGGCGAAAACTCTCGAAAGTCATAATATAAAACGAGATTTACGCATACGTAACAAAAATATAAGTACCAGTGCTTTTTATCGTCGGTAGCCACAAAAGTCACCACACAGGCAGTGCTTATGAACATAATGTTATGGATTACCTAGACGGCCGACATTTCGTGCGATAGATTCTGCTACAAAACTTCTTATGCGTCTTTCACCTGACGTCTATCAATTCGCAAAGTTCTCAGTTTCTCACTGTAAAAAGAATTTATGTAATATAACTGGATTAGAAAAATAACAGCTTGCCGACTAAGTCCAGCTCGGCTAAATATTAAAGAAAAACTCTAAAAAGAACAAGGAAATAGTTAAATGAAAATCAAAGGGATCATTAAGTGAAATTGCCTTTTTGGCGGTGTGGAATGAAACAGGGTGGAGCAGAAGGGACTGTCAAATTCCAACTCATTAGAAAACCAACCACCTTCATTCCTCCATTTATGATCTTCTTCGTCTGACTAGACGAGCTGTGACTACATCTCGCCAAAGTCTGTCGTCTGCACTGGATAAAACAAAGAAGGTAATTGGGTACTCACACGAAAGCTACTAAAACGTGACGCAAGTCGTGTCACCTGAGGTCGTGATCGTAAAAGTCTGTCGTCTGGCCGGGACCTAATAGTTGCAGCTCTTTCGCAGTGGGTACGTGGAGCGAAGTACAAATGGGTTCAATGCGAGTTTGCTACAAATTATCGCCGTAATGCGGCGCGTGCGTCGTGTCCCGTTTAATGAGGGATTGTGTGCGACATCACGGTGTTGGGGCGTGGTGTGGGTCATAGGCGAAAGCGGGTAAATGGGGCTATGACTTTTGGCCCGTAGTAGCTATGATTATTTAGTTTTAGATATTTAGCCTTCACAGGCGATTTGACTGTGTTCATAGAAAAGTGGTGAGGTTTGATATAAAAGGTAACAGGATGGTTGGAAGATTCGTTTTTAAAGCCTTTCCTCCTTGCTTGAAGTCCTCCCGCCCAGGTAGACTCATTGAACGATGTTCAGACCATAAAAAGGTTCTAAAATGGTTTTATGAACTGCTACCTGTTTAAAATCCACAGAATAACAAACTGAAGATAGCTCATACAGATGACTGCCTGTTCAGTTACTGCTTTCATTCAGAGAAGTTTTGAAGTTTTTTCGAGGCAGGATTTTGCAAAATCGGTCTTTAATGTTTCCACTTCTGGGAGACAGTTCCTTCTCGGTGACAAGGATCGCAGTAAGTATACATAATCTACGTGCGTTCGGCACGGGTTGGTAAATGTCATGTGATTTTGGATGTTTGGTTCTTGAACATGCACGGTTCAATTGTTATGTTTTGTTAATTTTAGAGTTAGAAAAAATGCAAGAATATAAAAAAAAAACGCAAGTTTTAAATGGGCATTTCTACGGACACGGTGATTTTTGCTCAATTCCGTGGGCAATTTTTTTTTTCACATTATGACTAATGTTATATCACAAAATAATAAGCATATTTTTCTAAAAAAAATTTGCCAATAATTGCTACAGTAGTTTATGTAAATTTTGAGTGCCATGGAATTGGAAATGTAGCTAGAATTTAGAATTACTCATATTCTCGTCTTAGACAAATTCATTTTTTTAAAACAATCAAGAACATATTTTAGCAGTTTTTTGTATTTTAGTTATGTATTATATTGAGTCTGCCTTGAGAAGATTCCTTGAGTTATCATGCTTAGTTAACGAACTTTTAGTCAAATCATTTAAATGAGCATTTTTATTAAACTAATATGGTAAAATGTATTCTATTAAGCATTTTCGTTAAACCTTTAAATTACAAACAAGAGACATGAAGTATAGACGTCAAGTCAGTTTCATTTATAAAATCGCAGAAAGTAATAGATATAATCGAAGTTTTCGGGTGTTTAATAGTCAGGTCAATTTTTTACTCAAAAATTACTGAATGTATTTTAATGAAACTTTGCAGCAATATAGTTTATACATCAGAATAAAATATAGGCTATCATTTTAGGATCTTCCGAGGCTCGAGTAGCTAGTCGCGGTAGTATTAGCTAAAATCAGATCTTGCAATTGCAACGTCAACTCTAGATACTTTAAACCTTTTATACAACATTATAGACACATAATGTATGGCGTAAACTACTTTACCATGACAAATTGTGAAGCAAGTGACTTTAAACTCCATATAAACCGAGATTAGTTACATGGGTAAACCATCGTTCTCAATTCCGTGGACACCAGGACACAAAATTGAGGGCCACGAAATTGAAAAAATATCGTACTAAGCAAAATAACTTATTACTGTTACGACTTCAAACAAATTAAATGAAAAAACCATGCTTTTGTCTAGATAAACTTCAGTCTAGGGAAACAAAACATGTTTAAAAATAAAACATTCAAAAGATATCTTTGACACGGTATTGAGAAAAGACTCCGAACTAAAGACACGGAAACAGGTTCTCAAAATCTCAAAAAAAACAGCAGCACACCACAGATGCACTCACATGGCCTGCTCGGGAGCACCTGACAGTTTACAAGAATCGGATGGTGATGTCCAGTTCGCGAGTATTTAGTATCGTAATCAAGTGTTTTTTGTATGACACGGAAATGACTCATTAGATTGGGACAAATCTTTATGCATCCACAAATATAACAAAATAAGCAATTACAGGTTTATTTACTGTCAATATCTCTTGGTTAGCTATCCATATACCCAAGAATATCAAAAGTTTGCTTGAAATTCAGCTCCATTAAAAAATATAAAATATTTTACACTCAATTTCGGAAAAGGGACAGGTCAAAATCAGTGAAATTACACCCGTTTTTTCACTTCAGATTTTTTTTTAGGAAAATTAAGAAGTAGTACGGAATTTATGTTATGCTCTCCAGTTAGAGTATAGATTGGCTCGTACGCTTAAAAAATTTGGGATGTGTATGTAACTTCTAACCATGTTTTTTTTAAAAGGACAAAAAAATTGCCCTCTTCGTAGAAATGCCCAAATGTAATTCATTCTTGGTTCATCCCGAAGTTCACATTCAAAAATTTAAATCTTACTTCCTAATACTTGAATTGGTAACGTAGCTCTTGCTCAACTCTCTTGACTTGCACCATAACTCATATTTTTAGTGAAGTGCGTACTTTACGAACGGGCTTACGAGTTATGACGAATTCGCGTGTTTTTCGGAGATTACCGGGTACCTACGTACCTATATAAAGTTTACCTAAGCACATTTAGACGATTCTCTGCCGACACAGGGTTTTGTGAAATAGGTACTAGATTTTCACTACGAGCTCGTTGGCACAGAACTGCGAACCTTTGGTACTCGTTTAGGGAAAGGTTTTAAAATATTTATTTTGTAGCAAGTCATTCATTTTCTCTCATTTTGTTGAAGCACCAGTTTTTTTGTCATCATTCTGCCAGTATACAACGTTTGTTCATAAAATGTGTGGATGTGATATTACACAAGTTTTTCCGTGGCACTAACATCAGACGATTCCCTTACAATTTCAAAAAAAATAGCGATGTATGATTATGCCAAAAATGTTACCCCTAAATTGTAATATCAAACATTAAGTCAATACCGTTATGCCAATGTATTTAATTACAAAAAAATATGCGAAAAAAAGGTACTCTTATCGAAGCCGAAAAAATAATCAACTGTCTTAGGTGAGTGTATGAACTTCGTTTCTTTATGTGGTTTGTTATTTAAAGGATTTCAATGTTCGTCTAAAAGAAAAAGTTGTTATGTTTGGTTTAAATCATTATAGCCACACATATCTGATAAAATGTATATTTTCAGATATTTCTGCAAATTAAAGTTCGTAGTAAATTATTTATTTATTTACTATAGCTTTGACTAGCCGATTTATTTTATGCCAACAATGTTTCCGAATGTAAGTAAGTTAACAACTAGCAACGTTAAAACATAAATAGGTACTTCCTACCCATAATCTGCATACCTTTTCCCCAACCATGGAAGCGTTGGGTTCCGATTGAACCGGTTGCAGCGTGCCAGTATTTTAAATTGGAGCGACTGTCTATCCTCTGATGACCTCTACAACCGCTGGTTGTGGAGGTCATCACAATACCATTTGGTAAGATTGCAGTTGATACTGAATACAACAATATTTAAAGTTTTCATTTTCTAAAAAATGCTAAGTGCAAAGCAATTATTTAAAATTAATTTTGTTTTTAATGTTTGCAAAGAGTTGATCGAACGTAAAATTAAATACTGTTACGTCAAATTATTATTTGTATAAGCGAGTATTTACCATGAAAACTGTTCCAACTGTTTACATAGTATTCACGGTTTACTAGGAAACGTATCAAAGTGTAAAAGTTCGTGAAAATCTGTGAAAAAACTGTACAATACGGTTTTTAATATCTTTGACCCTCACTAGGAATTTCTCCTGTGTCGTATACTACCCACATGGAAACTCGCATTAAGAAGCACTCAGATCCAGAACAATTAAGTCGTATAAATATTTTTGTTCCGTTTTGAGATCGAAACCGCACTCGCAGCCCAGCAACCGCACACTCAGTCATTGCACCAACACCGTCCCGTAATAAACGGTTGTTTTCTACTCTCGAAATTATTATTTTTTTCTAAGAAGCTATTCATATCAGTCTATCTGTCTTTCATTTCATACGTCGTGTATAATTCAAAATAAATAATCACCTAAATAATCAATTTCGTAACAATTGCGACCTTTGTAGTGCAATAATGATGACCGTATAAGGTAAAGGGAGATTATTTGGTGAGACAGGCCACTCAGTGATAGAGTCTTAAAAGTCTCTCAAAACGTTACTATGCATGCTGTAATGCGAAATGATGTGTCACTACGTCTTGTCAACTTTAGTGGTGACCTAGTTGAGAGACTTTTAAGACTCTATCACTGAGTTGTCTGTCTCACCAAATAATCTCCCTTTACCCTAAGTGTCAGTTTTCCTTATAAGGTAATAGTATAAAAATACAAGGTGATGGATTTATCAACCTCATATCAAATAGTATTTCAAAATTTAATGAGAATGAAAATTGTAACTTGAACCCAAGAGGGATAACTTGGGTTAGCATTCCACCCTCTTATTGTTTTGAAAAGGGGATTCATGTCATATATTTTTTTAGTACGGGGTGTTGATATTCTTTTCATAAATAACTTGCTTGACTTGTGCAAATATTTCATAATAATAATAATATTCCGCAACTATCACACAATGCCATCTAGTCCCAAGCTAGCTATGGGTACTAAACAATTGATAAACATACTTACATATTTCTAAACATTAAATATATACATATTATAGATAAATTACACCCAGACACAGAACAAATGATCGTGCTCATCACACAAACATTTGCCCTGGGTGGGAATCGAACACACGACCTCCGGCATAGCAATCAGGGTCACTCACAACTAGACCAACAGGCCTGACAATGTACTGATACAAGTTTATGTATCTCACATTTAAGTGCAAACAATTTGTCCTGAAGTAGGTATCGATATTTCCATGAAATAGGCATCTTTTCAAAAAACTAAAATAGTTATTTCATGAGAAAATGCCTCCGTTTTGATGCGGGACTTTAGACATTTCGAATATTGACTGATTTCAAAATGTCGTCGATATTGTTAAATGTTTTGTGGTCAGACGGGCTGAGGACATTGCTTGCTATGGGTAGAAAATTGAAAGGAAACTGGATCAGGAAAAGTTGCCTACTAAGCCAGTGATCTTTACAAGAACAGAAAGTGATCTTTACAAGCGAAAGCGATCCGATAGTCTATGTGACTGGCTTCGAACAATTCCATACATTACAAACAAAAACGCATCGCGTTCGCCACGCCTTTCTGTTACACAATAGCTAAAATGTTTGATTTTCCCACATAAATATACGCTGCGTTCTCACCACAAAACTACTTGATGATCAAACTTTGAGATAACCAAAGATGGGCTGAGGACATTTCTTCTTCTCTTTTTTTTTCTTTTAGAAAAAGCGTTGCCCCACGCTAGGAATTTCACGTGGGTGCGTTTTACAAACATAGAAACTCACATTCACAAACACCCAGACCCGGAACAACTACTTGCAGATCATCCAAATATTTTTGGTCCGTGCGGGGATCGAACCCGCGACACTCCACCCAGCAGTCTAATTGCTCAGCCACTACGCCAAACGTGTTGTCCATTGCCTGCTATTGGTAGAAAATTTAATGGAAACTGCATCAGGAAAGTGTTCAATTTACATGACAAGAAACACCCAATCATTATCTCAATCACATTCATGTCAAAGATATTTATTTATAAACTCATGAAAGTAGTTATATTTGATTTTGCCACATAAAACGCTGCGTTCTCACCACAAAACTACTGAAAACGTAAAGTTAATACTTTTAGTATATGTACTAATATTTCAGTCAAACTGACAACTTTTGAATCGTAAATGTAAATGTCCTGGGGATAAACGGTCGCTTTAATAACTCTCGAATATGGGTTTTTGAGGTTAAGCCACGCTCGCGTAGGTCCGTCCATGGATGTGTGTTACATTTTCATATCGAATTTCCTCCATGATTCGGAAAGGTCGTAAAGTCGTTGGTCCCGGCTGTCATTTGTAGCTCTTTGACAGTTGTTACAGGTAGTCAGATACTCGAACGCCTGACAGTCAGTTGTTCCAACGAGTCAGTATTTTCTCATACTAACTGGATTGTGGACTAATGTGGAGGTTAGATAGACAGTTGTTCCATGTACAATTCTGCCAGTTATATCCAACTATAAGGGAAGTGGTTTCCCAACATGGTTGGGAAAAGTATAGGCAGATGATGAATATCCAAGCACCAAATACCAACCAATATTTGAACAATAACTGTGTTTTAGATCTGTTCTTATTAAATGTGAAGTAAAGCATGTTTCTTATATGTAGGTCGCGGGACTTATTCCATCACCATGACCCCGGAACATAAAGGGCTATTGAAGGACACCGTGGATTTTAGTCAGTACAAGTCTGACAGTCCCTCCTGCCCTACCCGGGGTGCCCGGACTCATTTGATGATTCAACCACGTTAAAAAAAAGTCCTTTATGTGAAAGTGGCCTTAAACCCTCTTATGTACTCATCGTTTTAGGTTATATACTTCCAACATCTACCACATATACCTAAGCATTAAACCTCCTAAATTAAACAACATAGGTACGGTCCGTGGGTTTAAATTCGTCCCTTTTCCGTTCTTATTTTACATTTTAAGTCTTTGCCGACCCCAGGATTTATATTCAGTGGGCACTTCACTGTACTCGAGAGACCCATAAATAACACCGCAGAGGTCTGTTCCCCAACTTTTCCCGGGTTTTCACCCCCCTTAGGGGTATGCCGGACCCGCCCCTAACCCGCAAACGACTAAGGTAAGGTCACCGCTTGGGAAAGATGAAAGAACACCCTCATATATCTCTTTCAAAGTGAGGAGTGTTTGAGAATTTTAATTTTGTAAAGGGTTCGTTTATTTTGTTCAGCAATGTTCGGGGATGTATTTAATTATTTGAGTTGATGAGGTGGCTTAAAATCTACAGCTTGTTTTTTTTATAGAAAAGTAACGTTGTAGAATAGAGACTGTTACTATAGAATATTTTATGAAACTCATGTGACTAAGAGAATGATAAGTATGAATGTTGATGGATGGAGAGGAAGAGGAAGGCCAAAGAAAAGATGGATGGATTGTCGAAGGAATGATAATTATGAAAGAAAAAGGAGTAAATGATAGTATGATGTCTGATAGGGAGATTGGAAGAAAAAAACGTGTTGCTCCGACCACAAGTAAAATGAGCTAAGGAAATTAATATGAAAATGATAATAGAATATTTTATATTTAACAGTTTCTATAATAATATTTTATTAAATGTTTATAGCACGAAATAAGTTAAAAAAATTTTTTATTCATGTTCTGGTGACAAAATTAATATCCGGTACAAATTCTAGGAGCTGTTTGCTGAAAACGTTGTAATTACGATTTAACTCAAAACGAACACGGAACTGATTATAGAAAAGTTTTACAGCTCTTTATGTAATTGACTCTTCAAGCGTTTTTGCCATACCTATTATTGGAATCAAATATAGCAGCTCACAATTTAGGACCCATTAATATTAGTAATCATTTTTACCCGTGGTGCTAGGCAACTGGGCTTCTCCCAGTTGTAATGTCCCTTTGTGCCTATTGGCCTTGTTCTGTTCTGTCTCCTGCTTGCATGGAGGGAAGTGGAAACATATTTTTCCTACTCCTCCACTATTCTTTTCTGATTAATTTCGTGCAGGATCCAAGACAGGTAAATTCATTCTCCGGGACACGTCGAGACTTCATTGTCTCGGCGCTTTTCTGGTGGTTGCCACTGTTGATTCTGGCTTCAGGAGTTGCAGTGGTTTGGGAATAGTGTGGTGGGTTTGTCCCAATAAAAAAAAATAATAATAATTGACTCTGATTAAATTTAATTTAACATTATGATCATGATGATGATGATCAATTAAAGTTCTTTTTTTTTTTAGGACCACCGCACTATTCCTAAACCACTGCAACTCCTGAAAGCTGAAATTAACCAACTGGTTCTAGTGGCAAACACCAGTAAAGCACTGAGACAATGAAACAACCAACAACGTGTCCCGGAGAATGAATTTGAGACCCAGAAAACGCTGGCGTGACGATTTGGACGCGTTTATGCCAGATTGGCTGGAGAAAGTTACAAATAGGAAGTAATGTAAGGTTGTGGCCTTTGCCCAGCAGTGGGACTGATACTGATACTGCTAGCCTACATCATCCCAATGCTGGGCAAAGGCCTCTCTTCGTGACTTCTGAAAGAATGGGACTAGAGGATAAAAATATCCATAGTGTTACACTACCAGACAATAAAAATTACCCAGCTGCTAAGTCACCACACAACACAATTTGCTAACTTAACTACTCGAATAATATTTAAAAAGGTCCACAACTTACATACATAATATAAGTACACCTACATAAACCTAATCAACTTAGGCAATTAAGTGTAGGTCCTACATTTCTGACAGGGTCACTTGATTAAAATGTATGTTGGCGTAGACCAAATAAAGAGGGTTTTATTTGCCTTTCGTCCCTGAGGCAATGGGGCCGAATAAATAAGGGCCTACGCTAGTACTGCCATAAATACTGGGACAAAAAACAGGACATTTAAAGAAGATTGGTAAACTAGGTATATATTTGCGTTTTATTATACCAGAAAAGTGACAAACAAGTATAAGGCCCGTGATGGCGAGCGGTCACTGTGGCTTATGGACGCTTGCAACACCAGAGCTTTCACCTGCGTGTTGCAACTTTTCACGTAAAAACTACAAGTACCGTGGGAGCAGTTTTGAGGACTGTTGGGTGGGTCTATGAAGAGATATTTTAGGACTAAAATGCATGAACACGGCCACACAATTGCCATGAAAGTGATGTCAACATTCTGTCATAGACTTATGAAAGCAATGAAGTAATATCTTTGACAGTGACATGACGGAACCAGAAGCACAATTTGAGGCCAGAGGAGGGAGGACACTTGGGCCTGCTTAGCCTGGGAAAATTGGGTCTATTTTGACTAGCTGGGTTTATTTTCACCAGTTTTTTTTGTTTTTTTTTACATTTAAAGAAAATCACCCTATGGATCTGGTGGGTTTCCGGCTAAGAGTGACGAATGAACCCTAGAGGTTGAGCTCGTTTCTACTCTAATAGGAAAACTGTTTTAATTTACGTTTAACGCCAAGACTGTTTTAAACCGGGACATGTCTCAGTTTTCTAGGATCGTATGGTAACCCTAGTCTACACTCATTACCGTGGATTCTTTGTAAGGTAATGACGGTGCGAGAGAAATGGTAATGACGTGGGTTCTGAAAAGTGGGTGTGGGTAGCTTTATGGCAAAGAGTGTGGGTCCCTGATTTGGGATTCGCAAATCGATTGGGAGATGAAACGTGAAGAAGTTGAACAAATTGAAGGTTTTATAATCATAATGACCATAATAATGACGTAATTTATGGTAATGAATGGATTATTTATTTTTATATGTTATCTGCGTGATTTGGATCATTGCTTCAGCCCCGATGTAGACGCAGTTCGTGTGCTCGCATGTGGTTTTGCCAATCTTCTTTGTAACGATTTTTGCATATTTTAGGTACGTTTCTATAAACATAATATATTTTTATGCCTTGTGTCACAGTGGTATGATGTAAACGAAATTACAAAATTCTTCTATTTTGAAAAAAATAACTATGATTCGGAAATGTTAATAGAGAGAGTACTTATACAAATTCAAACAGAAAACCTTAATTATAAACTAAGGTGAACATTCAACTTAATTTAACAAAACCACAAACAAACAACCACAAAAAAAAAACTAGAACAAAGCGAAACAAACCACGATCCTTATCACCACCACTTGGAATAACAAAAAACAATTCCTACACAAAAAAAAAAACATTCGTGAAAAAAAAACAAAGGTTAAAAGTTGTCCTTATTTGAATTTTCATTAAAAGTTTCTCCCGTCAGGAACAAAGAACATTTATATTAAAAAAGTCCGTCCACGGCCAGATATTTATCTGTAGTCTCGAGAGCGGAGCCGAATTTCAACTTTCCACCAAAGAGTTCAAAGAAAAAAATGTAGATGGGACGGCTTTTTGCTTTTGTTTTTTTTTTTTTTTTTAATTTATACCTTTTAGCGTCAATCAGAAAGCAGTGGTGGCCTAGAGGTTATAACCCCGACTTAGGAGTTGTAATGTAATTAATATATTAAATAATATAAATGTACTGTTGTGTAATCTCACCATTGCTCTCAAAACGGTGAAGGAAAACATCGTGAGAAAACCGGCATGTCCTAGAACCGAAAATTCGAAGACATGCGACATTTACCAATCTGTACTGGGCTTGCGTGGTGAATTATGGCCCACTCTCTCTCAAAATGGAGGCCTGTGTCCCAGTAGTGGAAATATTATTTAAAGCTGATGAAGCGAAGATGAAGCTTAAGATGGAGTAAGTTCACGCAGAAGCAACTGGAACTCTTATGGTTTGGCGTCGGGCTCTGACAGAAAGGTGCCCGAATGCTAGACGGTCTTGGTCAGGCCTAACACAGCAAGAATTCTTCAAGAACTGGTCCACCCGTATCCACAGACGAAATGCAGGTGAGCTTCTGACTTATACGAGTAGGTAATCGCCAGTCATTTGGAGCCTGAAGGCATACCTACACTCAGAGAAATGTCTGGCTACCTATACGAGAACTTCTGGTTGCCACCGTGACAGCAAGATTCACTAGTTAACTTTACAACATTTCTAGTAATAAATACTAAGTAAGTAGTTGACATAACAATAGAAATATTGTCAAGTCAACTAGTGAGTCTTGCTGTCACGGTTG
Source organism: Agrotis segetum (assembly GCA_036375495.1). Classification (NCBI taxonomy): domain Eukaryota; kingdom Metazoa; phylum Arthropoda; class Insecta; order Lepidoptera; family Noctuidae; genus Agrotis; species Agrotis segetum. Next base: position 632,054 of record JAQSVV010000118.1, read on the forward strand.
CAACCAGAAATTCTCTTATACATTTCTCTGCGTGTAGCAGCAAGTCTGTCAGGTTTTGTCGCTTCACAACACAACATCCCCAAATCAATAGTGCACTTTAAAAAGCCCCAACTAACAATACAAATGGAAAATATCGCTAAAACCTATCGACGCCATTGTCAATAATGGTGGCCAGTGATCAATCAGCGTCATTTATCAAATGGATAATGTGCTTACACACTGGATAGTTTGCAAATTACTACTCCGGTGTTTATAGAAAAAAGACTAAAAACGTAATAAACACCCGCATCAGTACAGTTGTGTAAAAAGAGTACTAATATAAGTCATGTATCATCATTATCATGTATTATTTTTCTATGTAGTCTTGCCTGCGTATCACCTCCTTCTGTGACGCAATATTGCTAGCGAAGGAGGTGATGGAATGCGCGAGGGAGAAACCAACCTCTACCTCAAGCCCCAGCCGCTGCAGGAGACGCTCCGGGCTTTGGGATTTGAGGATCTTACGCACAGTTGTTTAGGACTCAATTGATGATTTTGCAAACTTAAAAAAGGAATTGTGTTCAGTCAACGAAATAGCTTCCAGTCTATAGACATGGAAAAGAGGGGACGGGTCCTACCTACCGTTGTTGAAGACGTCTATGATATCTGGGCTTCTAAAATCACTACAACATTCTCTTCAAACTATTAATTTAACCAATTTGTCAGACAAAGTTTCCGAACTCTCGACCAACCAAACCCATCATCTGCCTAGCCTTTTCCCAACTATATTGGGGTCGGCTTCCAGTCAAACCAGATTTAGCTGGATATCAGTATTTTCTCGACCAACCAAACCCGCAGAAACTTTAATGCCTACGTCCGCCTCTGCAAGTCCTCGGGCCAGCCGCCCAACTCATTACCGCCCGCCCTGCGCCACAAGACCCGCCCCGGCTACCGCTTGCCTAACTCGTGTGAGTTCCAGGGATGTCTAGGTGCTTAGATATTAGAAAATATGTAAAATATAATTTTTTTACAAGCTATAGGTTTCAGTCCAGGTGTAATATAAACAGGTACAAACCCAGAGAGGTACAAACCTAGCATGAGATTTCACTATTGTTTGATTTAAGTAAACGTGAACTTTGACGCCAATTCGATGGATAAAATTCTTTCCCCATTTTTACACTAGAGGCGCTTTTGTGGTCTTGGGACTTATTTCATTACCGTGACCCCGGAACATAAAGGGCTATTGAAGGACACCGTGGATTTTAGTCAGTACAAGTCTGACAGTCCCTTCCGCACTGCCAGGGTGGGAGGACTCATTGGATTTGGGGATTTGATTAGATTCTCAAACTTATTATGGACCCATACCATGGACCACCGTCTAATCGCAAGAAAAACACATTTTATTTTAATTTATCGTAATTATGAAACAATTAATGCTAATGATTTGTTTATAGTAATCAATAAAAACAATTTAAGAGTACATGAAATTACATATTACCGGTAGATAATGAAAATTATCGATATTGCATAAAATCACGGCAATAATGCTTGAAAGTTTCAAGTACGCAATTAGTGAAAATACATAATTAATAAAGAGAAGAGTTATATTGATGTTCTATAGGAATTGATATGTTCAATTATGGAAAAGATCAGAGAATTACATTTGAGATCATGTGGCGCGCAAAGGTGCATAGAAGTAGGAATAGGTACCGATTTGATCTTTTTTATGTTTTTTTGTTTGGTTAATTTTTTGTTAAGTAAATTTTGGATTTTGTCTATAACATCGTTTTGGATATTTTCTGTAAGATGTTATTGGTGTAAATAAATAAATAAATAAAATGATTCTGGTATAATTTTAGAAATAGCTCTCTGGCTCAATAAATATAAGATTTACTACAAGCTTTTATTAAGCTTCATTTGTCCCGTTTTCAAAGTGTTATTATTCAAGTTTTTGACGTACTGACTAATTTCCGTTTGAGCTGTTTGCACGCATACTTTTTTCGCGTGAAAATTTAATATGGAGCTGATCTGATGATGGAACTAAAGTAAAGTAACCCTACCGAGATTGAATTCATTTGATTCGTCTTAATCTTCGATCATTTATAACGTTTGGTTGAAAAAAAAATCTACTATCTAAAGATAGTAGTTTATTTTATTAGCTTTAGAAGCATGTTTAAAAAAATATTAAAAAGAATATGGCTTGGTATTTCATTTTAGAAACACAACAAGTCTGAAATCTGAATTCCTATAGGAATTAGTGGTGTTCTAGTAGGTAATATTAATAGGTCGAGAGAAAAAAAAAAAATGGTAAAAGCCCTAAAGTCATATAAAAATGATTATTTTTTCTTTTCAGGCAGCCCTATCCCCATCGCACTCAACAACGGCCGTCAACTTTAAGCATTCCCACTTGAATAAAAACTTTTTAAAACCACGACCCTAGATTAAAATGTTCTAATTTTAAAACATAATTTAAATTTTTAATCACGCGCAGCCCTAGGCCGATTGCAATCTGTAAGCGGTAATTAGATTTTACTTTTACGATTCGTAGACGGTTGATTGAAGAAAAGTTACGATTAGCTGCTAGGGAGGAGAAATCGAATGTTACGGTTTTAGGGGAGCCGGCGCGTGTGAAATGACTTGGAAAGTATTTGATTAAGTTCGGAAAATGGGCCCGTAGTGATGGGAAATAAAGCTGGGTAATTTGTAAGGTAAAAAGGGAGGTGTGGTGTTTTTTTTTTTCAGTATTTTTCGTTGGAATCTGATTATTGTTGTTTCGAGCTTGCAGTGTTTTAAGTTTCAATCAAAATTTTGTTTCAGCTTTTTCGCTATTAATCTAATTATACATCAGCTTACAGATTTTGCATAGGATATTTCTATTTCAACGGTTTATTGAAAAGTCCATTTTTATGCTTTATTCAGTATCCGATAAGTGCTACGATGACTTTGATACAAATCAGGGAAATACAAAATTAGGGGATTGAAACATTTTCATTTCAAGTATTTTGGCTATTGTGTTTTCCGTGGTATTCCTGTAACCTTCTAAAATAACTAAAAGAGATTCCGCATTTTTGTTTTAGCTAAAATAATGAAATAGTAATACGAATGCCCAAAGTCGACTTATTTCGCGAAATACACTTAATCTCAGATCAAAGAAATAGGCAGATAGAGCGCTCTCTGCCTATTTCTTTGATCTGAGCACTTAATAATTAAACCACAATTATAATTATTTAACACGAATTATAATTATGTTTCTAAATATTTAAACGGCTCGCAGAATTTAATTGAAATGTGATTTGTGTAGTAAGAACCATGTTACTCGGCGTATTTTAATCGTGAAATCGTAACGCAACCTTGTAACCGAAGCACACGGGGCGTTCGGGAAACGCTCGTCTACTGCGTGTATATATGCGCTTCATTTGCGCGTTTTCTGCTCGATTAAAATACGCCGTGTGCCATTGCTCTGAGAAGTAAAGAAAGCAAGCGTGCATATTCAACAATTAATTCTTTCAGACGAGCAGTCAGGCGTTCAAACCGCCGCGTTTCACCCGCCGGTCTACCACTCGCGTTTAAGGAAGCGTGAACGAATCCACCGTAGCTGAGAATGGTAACTTTTGTACAATTACCGCACACTGCTACCCCCGCAGCCCGCGCCCCGCACTCCCAAGCACCGTCTGCAAAATAAGGACACAATAGAGGTTTTAATAAAGATAAGTTTTCTTTTGTATGGTCTATGACTCACTTGTATCATCAATGAGTAAACATGTTCTATAATTGAATTTTAATTCAGTTTATTAAAATAATTTAAAAAAGGAAGAGTGCCGTTATTTAGCGACTTTTGATACAAGTGAGTTTGACTGTAGTTTGTTGTACGAAAATATATTTGTAAACATTTTTATACAATAAAACTTTATATATTTTCAATTGGTTCATCAATTTCTGAATCCTTTTTAGAAATTCTTTAGAATTAGGAGACAGGTGTCATAATTGTTACATTAGTGGTAGGTACTGTTCCAAGCAAATCTTTTGTTACAGAAAATAAACATTTGTATTTTTGTAATGAACTGTAACTTTGCGCAGGTCATTTGAATTTTTGGTTACATTGCTGGAATTCTAAATTTAAACAAACGTCAGCTACTCAGAGAAAAGGTTTGTGCCACAGAGGGAACATTACAACCTCATTACACTATAAAACTTTAAAGCCATAAAGCACAATAAACATAAAAACAACCAACCAAAAGTTACCCAATCAAAAAGCACAAACTATAACCCTGTGCCTGCAAACCGTACTCTCAGAAGTTGGCCACACATGAGTTATAGCCTCGCAAGGATAGGTTGTCTAACTTTGCACTTTACCCGTATTTTACACATAATGGTTATGTATGGGCGGTTAAACTTTCATACGGGACTCACTAATTGAGAGTGCGTTCGTCTGTGCCTTCGAGACTGTAAACTAACTTCGGTTTAAATAGTTGGAGCCGAGGTCGGAAATTAGATTCGTTCGCTTTTAGACGGTTGGACTTGCGGACGCCATGTTTGCTTTCGATGGGTTAAGGATAGTTTTGTAATTGGAATCGTTGAGTAGAGTTGGAAATTCAAAAGTAGATGTAGGGGGAGAAAAAACCCGTTTCATGTAATTTTTCCAAGAATCAAACTGAAATGAAAGGTTTGCAATCAGTAAAATTTAAATTCAATTAAATTTTGCTGAATGCAAACTTATTTATTTTAGTTTCGTCCAACGGACATACAACTCAAAAAAACATCGAAGGATTTGTTTTTCATCATCATCAACCTATAACATTCCCACTGCTGGGACACAGGCCTTGCGGGCCATGTGCGGGTTCGTAGATGTCACACGTCTTCGATATTTTTTGGTTTTAGGACATGCCGGTTTCGTCACGATGTTTTGCTTCACCGTTTTGAGAGTAGTGGTGATGAAGTAGTGCGCCTGCTGCGGTTCGAACCCACAACCTACAACTTGTAAGTCGGGACCGATACCACTGGGCCACCAGTCACCACTGCTCTCCAGTGATTTTCACTTTATTTTAATTGAGTTAAAAATTCCTTATCAGAGTCTTTATTTTGCTGATTGTATAACCTTGGGCTCTTCAAGTCAAGTGAACAGGCTAACTCTAGGCAAGCGTGCTTCACCGTCAATCATTCATGCTTATACCATCAGAAGTGTTGAAATATGAGCCTATATTTATACCCTATTATTTAAGTGCACACGTACTTAATTTAAAAGCAAAAAAATTATATATTTACCCTTGAAGATAATTTCTACAAAAACAAACAAATGACAATTTAACTTCTACATTAGAATCACAGCTTTCAGCCGTCCGAATTTTCCGTTCAAAATTTAAGCGTACTAAAATTTTAATTGAATTTAATTCCAACCCTTGTGCAGCACACCTTAATAATCTCGTCCACATTAGAAGCAGAAACTACACGAGTAAAGTAACAGCTTTCAACATTCTAATTTTAATTTCGTACGTTACATTCCCGAAAGCGCTTTCGTACAGAATTTGCAACGATTAATAAGCTAACATTCCGAGTTTCCGAGGTTCCGACTTTAACCCTACACTGACGAGTGTTGCAAAACTAAATTCATAATAATTTCTACAACTAAAACTGAGCAGTTGGTTTAATTTAGCTTAGTTCAACCCCCAACACGACGCAGCTCAGCGAATATTTTAGCAACTATTAAATATTTGGATGTAAGCAGAATAGTTTGTGTGCGGTTCGCACGTTTCCTGTAACGTGCATTTGAAAATTGGTGATTTTATTCGGTCGTATATTTTTGTTGCGTGGCGCCATCTGTACGGTTTGGTGGGAATTAATTTTCCAAAAATATGGTGGTGTGATGATTTATTTTGTACGATTGCATTGATACCGGCTTACGGAATTGTTGGTTGGCAAAATAAAGAAAAGATTGTCCGAAAAAAAACATGGCTAGTTTTGCTTTATTTAAATCCGTGTAAATAAAAATATTATGAAGTGTTACACTTATTATTTTTAAGATGACTTGACTGACTAGCTATTGCACGCGGCTTTTCTCGCCCCAGGTTTCGTGCAAAAAGAAGTGGCCTAAGTAGTAGTAGTGGTATAAGTTTCTCTTTTATCTTAGTACCAAAAAAGAAAAGCTTTAAACTCGTTTAAAACTGACAATTACTACTTGTGTCCTGAAATACCTTTAATACCATTTTACAACTATTACAACACAGCTACCCAACCCTCCAATGCTCACGTCATTCGTAATCTTATATTCCAATTTAAAAATGGAAACGAAAGTCGACGACCGTTTGCCTCGTGGCGCCACATTGTGTGGCAACCGTCGCCACCTAGCGGCGTTCCCGAGAACTTCGGGAACGAAGGGTCTCCGGCTCTCGACTATTAATTTCCTAAGGGAACTCTACACCCCGGCCCTCGTACCATGAGATCGCGTGACGATTCTTTCCGAACGAACAAAAAAAATATTTTTTTTTTTTGCAAAAAAACATTTTTTTTTGATGATACTGATATGTTTTAAGGGAAGTCAATCATATGAAAAATTGTGATTTTTATGCGTTTTCTAAAAGTCGTCGAAATAACAGCTAATAGAACAACTGTATCAGGTTTATTTATTATTTGCGAAATAAATTTATGTCATAATTAAAGTTTTATTTTTGTTGTGATTTTAAAATGTTTGAATACCTGTAAATATATCGAAAATTGTAAGTAAACCGGATAAAACTGCTAAAATAAGCTAACTACTGCTGGTGATATTATTATTGACTGCAAAAAAAATAAGTTTAATATTTTTTTATTAGGATTTATGACATAACGTTGTGCATCTTTCAAACACCAGTCTTTCACTTAATAGTTTATTTAATGGATTAAGTGTCGTATACCTAAAACATTTACGATTTTGAGTTACTCCGTCATTCTAAAAGTACTAATCAAACTAAAACAGCTTGATCCATTAAATATTGGCTACGTGGCGTAGCACCTTCTACGAGACTACGATTTCGTAGCTGGCGTAGCAAGATATGCTGCTACGCCGGATAATTGATTGCCTACATCAAAGATACACTAATGCCTCTGTACTTTTTGTTTCAGTGACTTTTCAGTGGGGATGATATCTTAGAACATGGTCTAACTACTATTCTAAATGCCGGAGAGATGTTTTTAAAATTTTAAATGGATTTGCTGTTGGTCTAAATCTAGTCCACACTTAAAGATGAAACCTAAAATGGAGCGAGGTCACACAAACGGAACTGGAACTCCTGCGCAGGTACGGAACACAGCTGTTTTATTAGTTCGGCGCCAGACACTGACATGGATGAATGGTTAGTATACAGGTTTAGAAATGAATAAGCTGCTTTGACACGATGCTACACAATCCGACCAATTTCAACTACATGGGAAAATCAACATTACCACTACGACTTAAGACATAAAACGTGCGGTTATCTAACGGTGGAAAACAAAACACGCTCGTCACGACGCCGTAATTCAGTCGAAATTCGTCATTATATCGTAGTAGCAAAGAGGATTTTCATTTTTAGTTAGTAGAAATTGCAAAGATAGAAGAAAGTAAATCGCGTCATGAATAAGCTCGCTAAGTTAATTTCTTGTTATGATGCGTTCTTGAATAGGTGCGTCCACGCAGAGCAAGCAGCGTCGCGAGGCAGTTTCCTCGCGCGGCAAATGCCTCGCGAGCGCAATAATATCGCGTTTTAGGCGCGCGTTCAGTATGGATGCCTAAAAACGTTTGTGTGATGACGACTTAGACGCGTTAATACGAGATTGGCCAGATAAAACTGAAGATTATAAAGGAAACCTTTGCAACTAACAGTGGGACAACGTAGTTTCAACAAAAAATAAAATAAACATCTGCCGTGGTACCACAAAAACTTTTAAACGTCTGTTAAACACTTGTCTAATAAAATGTCAGATTATGACGTTGAAATAAGATCCGTTTTGCAGTCACACTTTTTTTAGACAAGTGTTCAACCAAAGAGATCTAAAAGAACCTATAGAGCGGGCATTGGGAAAATTGTCATACAAAATTATTGATGCCGTGCGTCAGTAGCACTATCTAAGCGTTGCATAGCAACGCGACTACTAGACTGAGGGACTTTTTACCTATTGGTAAAAAATTTTGGATCACTTTCTTCGTGATGTCCCGTCTACTGCTCGTGCTCGTTTATAGTTTAATGGCTTTGTGTTCAACAGATTTTTAAGTTTTTGTAGTAAGGCTGCTGAAATCTATAGCTGAACATTCAATCCAAAAAGGAAACCCACTATACAGCATCTAAACGCGACGCAAAAGTGCGAGCAACAACTAATTCCAACAAAAAAAAACACACCTTTCACATCGCTATCGTTTCTCGCTGTCGTCTCGCAGTACGGGGGTTAGGGACGAGGTTTTATCTTCACGCGCGCATGACTATCCTATGGTAATGTAATGAAAAATTACGCCCATCTGATATCGCCGCTGTCTCCGCGTTTTTTGTGAGGCTACCCTCACCTGGTAGATGTGGGTAGGTAAGTAGAGGACTGAATAATATAGGTAAGTTACAGGTATTATAATTTTCGTGAGTGTTTTATTTTTCTGATAAAATCATCAAATGAGTCCTACCTGTGGTACATACGGCAGGAGGTAGGGCTGTCAGACCTGTACCAACTAAAATCCACGGTATCCTTCAATAGTCACGGTAGCTCGTTATTCCTTCGACCCCAGCAGGTTTTGACTCTCTAAGAGGGGCCCCAAGATACTCTTTGAGGCGCGAATGGAACACAACGCGTCGTCCACCCAGGCGTGGTTCATGATCGGCCAGCGAGTCACCCATTCTTCGCCGCCCACATGCCCGAATTTTGTAATTTACATTATAAACAATTAATATTTTCCAAGATATAACGTACTCGTATTTTAGTCAGTAAGAGTCTGTGACAGTCCCTTCCGCCCCACCCAGGGCGGGAGAACTCATTTGATGACATTAACACAAAAAAAAAAAAAAAATTGTATCAAAATCGAGACCCCGCTCGTGACATCAGTACCCTTAGCACGAGTTTATTATTTGAGACGTAAAGTAAACTGGAACTTTGATATTTTCAAATTGATTCAAGGTAAGTTCCTTCTTCGCACACCAGAGGCGCTGTTCCATTTTTCCATACAAGGAACGCTGTGAATACTGGAAAGACGCTGTAAAGATAACCACTGAAAACTTGTGATAAGAAGAAGAATAGTTTTTGTTATAATTTAATGTGTGTGGGACGTTCACCACTTTTTCACGCTATAGAACTACTGGATTTTGACAGGATTTTGAATAAAATAATAAATATTTGATTGAATTCCAATTTAGCATCTCTAGTTGTAGGTATAACCCACCACTAGCTGTCTAGTGTTGCTATGTCAAACAAGTTTCTTTGTACGCACCATTCATATTACTGTTCGTTGCCATGCGGGCTACATAAAAAAAAAAAAACATACGAACCTTTGTGTTGTTGATACTAACCGCATAGATGCATGTTGGTATATCTAGGTTGATTAAAAACCAGCCATTGTTCTTAGTAAATGCACGTAAGTACGACATGATTATGTGGTTACAAATATGGTAAGGTTTAAGTACTGAAAACATTTTTTTTTTCTAGTAATCATCAAAGTAAAGCAACAACACCAAACTTAATCAGTATCATTCGCATCCATTTTTTTTTTTCGTTTTACATAAAAAAACCTATTTGTTTCATAATACTCTACATGGGTTTTAAACTTTGTAAAAAAAAATCGAACGAACTGTCAAAAAAAACCATTTAATGTCATAAAAATAGGAGTCTTCAAGCAATCGACGTCTTCTCACGCCAATGGTTCCCAGAGCAATGCGTCTTTACCCTCCGGCATGCCGACTACCTTCACCCCCACCCTTTCCACCCTCCCCACCCCCTAAACTACCACCCCTGGGTGGCCTTTTTAATGCCCTCCGCCTTTGCTCCGTTATTACTCCCCGATTCTTAAAAGACGAATTTTCCACAAAAAAGAACAAACAAAACTGTATTCTAAGACTGAATGCTAAGGTACACATTTGCTTAAAAAAGAAATTAACGTTAGATCAGTATCTAATGGGATATCAGATCATCACTGTTCGTTCTTTGGAGAAATTTGTTCTTACAATTGTGTGTAGTGTCATTAATTACTACCCTATGTTGGAAGTTATAGAGCTTAATTTATTTTGGCAAGTTTTGTGGTGGTTAAGTCTTTTCGTGCGGGATCGGATCGTAGGTGCAATAATTTAAGCAAAGGGTGGAAAGCGACGGAGAGTTCTTTTTGTAGTTTGTGCGAGTGAGACGTGCGTAGGTCGAGAGGGTGCGGGGTTAAACGCGTTGCAGGGACGGACTAGGACGATTTGAATGATTGTGGGGTAATTAGAAATAATGGCGCAGTGCAGCGAGGGTTAAACTGAGAATAAACTAATAACTGTAAGGTAGGTAATACTTTTGGCCAAGATACTATTTTGGTACTTTGTTTTCCTGCGCATAATTCGAAAATTATTGCACAGAACGTAATGCCGGGTTAAGACTACTTGTCCATTGATGCGGAGCGAGCTTGCGGAGCGGAGAAACGAGCAAATATTAACCAATAAGATTGTACTAAATCTCCGCCCCTCTTCAATGATGCAATCCTATTGATTAATATTTTTTTTTCCGCTCCGCCAGCTCGCTCAGCATCAATGGACAGGCAGCCAAACAATATTCTATACGTTATCCCAGACTTTAACTTATATCAGAACCAATATTCAAAACCATTCGCTCAGCCGTTCTGATGTGGTTTAGTAATGAACATCCATCCAAACTTTTGTTACGAGTAAATTATTCTCGTTTCAGCATGGCATTGACTTTTAATGTAATTTTGATTTATTAATAATTTACCTTAATGTTAAGATACGAAAATTTCAACCGGGCTCAACGCAGATTCAGCATCTTTCTTTTTCTGCAAAATGACACCGTCCTGAAATAAATTAAACACAACGTGTTATAAAAAATAAGCACAAGAAATAATTATGGTTACAATGAAATGCGTACTCAATTATTTAAATATGGGAATTTCCAAGAAACCTTCTTTCAAAATATGCATGAGTCAGTAAATTTAGTTATCCTGTTTTTTTTTTACCCATCTTAAAATTTTGAATAAAGTAAGGTGGGTCAGGTAAGGCCTATATTCGTATTTCATGTATATCAGATTGAATTGAAAATCCTTAAACAAATTATGTTCCTAAAGACGGTTATTCATAAAAAGAACACAAATATAATCACAGCAATCGCACGCGTGTTACTGCACTAAGTTAGCAAACTCCCCAAGTCCGTCCCTGTAGGCCGTCAACACCCCAAATAGGCCGACGCGCTGCGAACGCTAAAAACGCACCCCTTTACCCCTTTCCCCGATTTTTAAGCCTACTTCCCCACCCCCTAACTCCCGGGTTAGCCAGAGCACATTTACGCGCAATAAATTTTGACCGCTTCTGACTAGGCAAACAACGTATACGACACGTCATACAAAGCGAATTTCAACTGTATTTTGAGAACAATAAAGTCGAATTTCAAATAAGATTTACACAGTAACATAGTATATGCAAATGAAACGGTCTCGGAGTTTTGAAGCGGCGTTTGACGTTTAGCAAAAAAACGCTCTATTTTTGCAAGTTAAAGACGGTTTTCGCTTGAATAGTATTTTGTATAAAAGAAGGTGCCACTTTTGCGTGGCTAGGACAAAGCTATCCTATTTACCTAGGCTTTAGATATTGTGTATTTCTCATTTGTCTTGGTTGTGGGGACCATTGTGAGAGCCTATGGCAATGAAGGCAGGGAAATAATGTGGTTTGAAACGAATGGCCTTTGTTTAAAGAATGGGATGATCTTGCGTCGTATTGCTGCATTATTTAAGTACTCTTGTTTATTTATTTAGAAAGGCGTAATGCAGATGCTGATGCAGAAATGGATTTTTTAGAAAAGTGGATGATGAGATTATTCAAATGTGCATAGAGACTGCCTAGTAACAACTTTCACAGAAGCAGCACAATCGTGCGGGAGGCTATGCCAACGTGAGACTAAATAGGCAACTACGATAACGGTATTGAACCCGTAGCATGACACTGTAGAAACGGGTTTTAGCGATGTAAGAATACACAAATGTCTTTGTGTCAAGACAGATTTCTGTCGATCCAAGAAGCATGGCAGTGATTAAAATGTAGATAAAACAATTATTCAGTCGTCTACGAGTCGTGCCATACTCTGAAAAAAAAAACTTGTCAAAATTTTATTGTAGAAATAACTTTATTTATTCTTTATCGAATAAAAATATAGGCCATGTTATAAATATGTAGGTATACATTAAAAGGTTAGGGTGAATCGCAACAACATGATGTTAATGAAGAAAATAAACGAAACATTCGTTATTTATAACATCGAATTCTAGTCGAGTAGATAATTTCTAACTTAGCCATTCAAACACAATCACCATGCATAAATATAAACGTGGAGTAAGCAACAGATATCCACTTCCGAATCCAAATCACAAAACCACAACCTAAATTATAATATATAATGAAACAATGACGCTAACTGGGCCTAATTTGATGGCAGTATTAGTCGCACACCGACGCGACGCTAAACTGTTTGCGTGTCCATAATGCAGCCGCCATTTGTAGGCTAGCCGTCACTTTCCGAGATCGCATCTGAGAGAGAACGACAGATGAAGTTTGGATGGGTTAAACTGACTTCTGAAATTTTGGAGGTTGCGTACTCCATTTGTTATATTGTAAGTGGATGATTTTCTGTGATATTCAGAGCCTAGTAAAAATAATCGAAAACACATCAGGAACTTTATTTTTTCTGAATATTACATGCGCTTTTGAATTATCAGAAACGTAATACATGAATCTATTTATATAAGTTACGAGGCATAATAATACTATTGTTGCTAATTCCAGTCGAAATAATTATGAGATATTTACTTTTTGGAAGAAAAAGGCCTGACAGATAGTAAATAAATAAAGGCGAAATAGGATTATTTAAAGCTTTAAAAATTTGGCATAAAAAAGTCCAACCGGAACGACGAACAAACAAACAAGAAAATGAGTGTATTAAAACGTGTAAAAAAGTCACAAAAATCGGACCACTAACGTAGGAGTAATCGATATGGCCATTAAAATGTACATTATGGTTGCTGGAAGATAGGCGGCGCAGCGCCGCAAACGCCATCGAGGAGGTTTCAAAAATTCGACGCATACTCGACGAGGAGAAGAGCTCCAGGAAGGTAAGTATTGTGTCTTGGCCCATGAGACAGCTTAGACTAAATAAAAAATCTATAGGGGAGGCCATGACTCAAAGCTCAGGACTGGCATCTGAAACTGACTGGTGCTATACCTAATCGAGACCTTTGGACGGAATAAATAATAATTAATAATATTCCACAACTACCACACAACGCCATCCAGTCCCAAGCTAAGCAGACCTTGTGTTATGGGTACTAGAGAACTGATAAACATACTTATATATTTCTAAATACATAAATATCATAGATAAAAAAATTATACCCAGACACAGAACAAATGATCGTGCTCATCACACAAACATTTATCCAGGATGGGAATCGAACCCACGACCTCCGACATAGCAGTCAGGGTCACTAACTACTAGACTAACAGGCCTGTCCTGGAATGGAGCGAGGCCTTTGCCCAGCAGTGAGATAGTACATACATGCTAGTAATAATAAATAATAGGGGAGGCCTATTGAACGTCCGTTGGCTGAGATGATGATGATATGGATTATACTCGTATAATGCTTACAACTGGAAATCTAAAGGGGAGGCCTATGTTCAGCAGTGGACGTCTTAAGGCTGATAATTATGATGATGATGATGAATGATTTAAGACCCGACACGTTAAACCTAAAAAAACCTTCCATTTAATGGCCGTCCCGAAGTCCTGATTGATAAAGTTGCTACATTGAATATGGGTACCAATAGACTGCACGGTTGACGCAGTGGTTGAGCAATTGGACTGCTGCGCAGGGTGTTGCGGGCTCGATTCCCGCACGGAGCAAATATTTGTATGATCTACAAGCAGTCTGGACGTTTATGTGTGTCAGTTTATATGTTTGTAAACGCACTGACGATACAGGATAAATTCTTAGTATTGCACAGCGTGTTAGCATTCGGGTTAAGCCGCGCTTGCCGAGGTTGGTTTGTGGATGGGTGACCATCTGTCATAGCGAGTTTCCTCCGTTTCTCGTGAAGCCAGTAAACCCGTTGTTCCCGGACTGGACCCCATTAATTTGTAGATGTTACCAGTACTACCATGGGGTATTGTATTACCCGGTCACTAGGTTGTGGAGGTCCGATAAGCAGTCGCTCCAAGTAAAATACTGATATTCAGCTGCATCCGGTTTGACTGGAAGCCGACCCCAACATAGTTGGTAAAGGGCTAGGCAGGTAATCATCATCAGCCTATTAATGTTCCCACTGCTGGGACACAGGCCTCCTCTCTGTGAGAGGGGGTGGGCCATAATCCACCACGCGGGCCCAGTGCGGATTGGTGGATGTCACATGTCTTCGAATTTTTGGTTCTAGGACATGCCGGTTTCCTCACGATGTTTTCCTTCACCGTTTTGAGGCAGGTAATAGTATAGAATAATACTTTATCGAACACCAAAATTGAAACACAACTTTTTGACAATACATATTTTTTACTCCATGGTTACAATGGCGGCCTTATCGTTTAGCGATATCTTCCAGATGATACATAGTTTCGACACAAACTTTTGTATTCTCAAAAACCAATCCAACCCCACTATTACACCTCCTATTACAGCCCCACACGTCTGTATTGCCACACTGAAACCCCATGAGTTCACGGTAGCAATCCACAAATTGGTGGAACAATGCTTACTATATATCTTTACGCTCATTTCGATTATGGGGTAGGCTAGCCTGTAGGCATTAGTACAGCTAGCGAGGTAATCACGTTAACAAGTTTAGGGGTCTGAATGGTGCAGTGGTTATCTTGTGCTACGGAGTTTGATTCCTGTTTTGAGAAGAAAATTAATAATTGATAAAAGTTGTAGTTTTTATTCTAATTGATTATTACGAGTATTTTAGTTACGATTCAAGGTCTAGAACTGTACCGAGTACGAGTTTTCACTCTTACTTTACAGCGTCTTTCCAGTATTTACAGCGTTTCTTGTATGAAAAAATGGAACAGCGCCTCTGGTGTGCGAAGAAGGAACTAATTTTTTCCTTGAAAATTGTCAATTTGAAATTATCAAAGTTCCAGTTTACGTCTTAAATATTGAAAACTCGTACTAAGGCAATGCTAAAGAACAGGTAGGTATGTTGAAAAATTTATGTATTTTTAACCGACTTCAAAAAGAGGTTCGTATATATGTTTGTTCGCGATTATCTCGCGTATGACTACACCGATTTTGATGCGGTTTTCAGAAAAGTGTTCGTTTCATTCTGGAGGTTTTAGTATACAATAATATATGTCCCGTGACGTTTTCCGCATGGATCCGTTATTTCATAATTCACCGTTATACGAATAAATAAAACCTTATGACGAATATTACATAGTTTGTTTGCGTTTACGCTCATGTTTGTTCGCCTAACGGAAGTTTCAACAAATATTGGATTTAGTCTCCGAACATTCGGAGTTAGGTATTAATAAAAAATTCGAAACAAACTTTTAGATACATGGATGTCAATATTTGGGAACGTAGTGTTAGAGATATTGATGTACTCGTATGTACACGTGCATACATCAATAATATAGAAAAGTTCTCGAGTGGACACCAAGGATCGGAAGATGCAGCGTAGGCAGGCTCCCACTAGGTGGACCGACGACATCGTGAGGGTCGCGGGCAACCGATGGATGCAAGTGGCGAATTGTCGCTCAGCGTGTCGGTCTAAGGGGGAGGCCTATGTTCAGCAGTGGACGTCTTCCGGCTTATATGATGATTATTAATTACATAGGGGCTATTTACTATATCTATCACGGGCATACGATGGATGTAGGTGGCGAATTGTTGTTCGGCGTGCCTGGCGGTCTAAGAGGGAGACCTGTTCAGCTGCAGTGGATGATTAAAAAGTTAAATTACTTAATTAAATAAACTTGATATTATTTAATTAGACTTGATATTATTTGAGCCTTGAGGAGCCTTAATTTTTACTGGAGCGTAAACAGTAATTGAAGTAACACTAGTCTGAAATTCCCTTCTGCTACACCCAGGGCGGGGGAAGGAAAAAAAACAGACTCGTTTCTAGAGTTTTGAGCAATATAGGCTTCTTTGTCAGTAACTAAATATTGCTTTTTATGATGTTATAGCGGTTCATCATCATCAGCCTAAAATATACCCACTGCTGGGACATATAGGCCTCATCTCACAGAGAGGGAATATTTGAGACGTAAAGTAAACTGGAACTTTGACAATTTCAAATTGACAATTTTTTAAGGAAAAAATTAATTCATTCTTCGCACACCAGAGCGCTGTTCAATTTTTTCATTCAAGAAACGCAGTATATGCTGGAAAGACGTTGTAAAGTAAAATAGTGAAAACTCGTGCTAAGGGTACTGTTCGCAACTATTTCTATGTAAGTCCATATTCAGAAGCACATACGATTTAACTCGTACAGTGCTGTGTGTTATGGCCTAAACAAAACCTATTTAGTTTAGCTTTATCTGTGGAAAGGAAAAACTGACTGAAGGATTTGAACCTCCATTTTGAACCATTAGACGCTCACCATCGTGGTCTTGCCCAAAAGCTCGCAGTAGAAAAAGCTTTACAAATTGCGACAGAAGGCGGTAGTGCGCTTAAGTATTAAAAAAATATATTTTATTTTACGATGCGATCCAGTGTAAGTAAGCTAAAGCTCAATCAAAATAGCCCCTCTTTTATATACCGACTTCTACAGTACAACGTGCCCATAGATTACGTAGGTAAATGATTAATCTTCACCCTGCAGCCGCAGGGTAGGTAGATAGGTAGGTCCCAGCACAAAGAGGGGAAAAAAACAGAGGGCCATTAGCGCCGGAAGTGAGGCCTCATCAAGATAAATAGAAACGACACTATGATGGATCACCGTTCCAAGTGGGGAAGTAAAATATCTTGCCTTTATTACAAGAGCATACGATTCAAAATCGCCTGTCTCTACCTTAGAGCCACCACTCAAGCTGTATATTTTCTTACAGCCTTAACTCAAAGCTGTAAGGTTCAGAGTCGTGATGGTCATTTGAAAGCCTGCAAGACTGTGTTTGTCATTATCGGTAAGTAAATAGGAAGGGTTTGTTTATAAAGGTAATAAGGGGGGAAGTATTTGTTTTAGGTAATTGATGTGTTAATTTCTAATGGATGGCGTGTTTTTGTTTTTTTGCTGTGTCTGGGTTTTTGTTGATAAAGTAAGAAAGAAAAGTGAGCTGTGATTGGCTATGATTATTAGCCCATAGAGTAGTATATGATTGACGAGGATTATCATTAAATCTTGCAGAAGAAAACTTCTGGTCGATTTAGTCAAATTTTGTCAAATAAAATACCTATCTGCTTGGCCATAAACTTCAGTTTCCAGCGGCAAATTTTTGCTTCGGCAGCAATTTAAAGCAAACAAAGGAAACGAAATTGCCTGAAGCATGCAACGAGAATAATAAAGAGCACTCAAGTAAAAGAAATTGCGAGTCGTATCGTATTGCCTGAGGTCATGAGAGGTTCCTATATATCAGATAAGTAGGTATCTTTTTTTTTTTAGCATGGTATAATCATCAAATGAGTCCTCCGGCCCCGGGCAGGGCGGGAGGGACTGTCAGAGTTTTACTGACTAAAATCCACGGTGTCCTTCAATAGCCCTTTATGTTTCGGGGTCACGGTGATGGAATAAGTCCCGCGACCCCGACAGGCTTTGGCCGTCTGAGAGGGGGGCCCCGTCAGTATGCTGACGCTCTTTGAGGCGCGCGTGGGACACAACGCGCCGTCAACCCGGGCCTGGTTCATGGTCAGGCAGCGAGTTGCCCTTTACTCGCTGCCCGCGCCTACGGTGGCCGGAGATCGTCTTGCGACGTCCGTCGCCGTGGGCGTCCACCACCGCGGGATCAGATAAGTACTCGTTTCTTTGATTTAATTTGAAAAAGATGTTTTAGATTATTAGAAGTCTCAGAGTGTTATTTCAAGTGTATATCAAGAAATAGGTTAGCTGTTTCTGTATATTCCACAGAGAATTTTCTAAGTTTGTAACCTCTGAACCTTTAGTTACCTACTCATCTTTCTATTTTAATAATAATAATTGTCAATACTTACTTTGTTTTATATATTCGCCGATAAAAGCAACTGATAAAGTTTTTCTCAGTAAAAAGCGCCACTTTCCAGCTCCTGAAAAAGATTTGATAATTTCTGTTACATTATGAAAGTATTTTTACGTTAATGTTAGGGTCGTAGGGTACTTCAAATAATGAGACCCAGTTGTAATTTTTAAAAGAAGATTACAACTTTTTTTTCTGTAAAAAACTAGATGTTTATATTATTTTTTCATTACATATCATTTCATTATTTCATTACATATCATATCATTACATAAGAAAATTACAAGATTTTAGCCAGTTTGTAAGGTGAACTGGAGGGGTATTCCCATCTGAGCAACTATTTTCAAAGAAGCATTTTTCTATGGGAAAGAAAAGTTCTTGAGTGGCGACCACGGATCGGAAAACGCAGCGACAGACCTCCCACTAGGTAGACTGAAGACATCGTGAGGGTCGCGGGCAACCGATGGTTGCAAGTGTCGTTCGTCGTGGCGGTCTAAGGGGGAGTCCTATATTCAGCAGTAGACGTCTTTCGGCTGATGATGATGATTTTTAATAGTAGTAGGAAATAGTTGCTCAGATGGGAATACCCCGGACTGGAAACTAGGGGTCACCAAAGTTTCAATTAATATTGACAATCATGAAGATTCTAGCATTTGCTTTACAGCTAATTGTTAGTTGGTAGCAATGATAATAAGAAATGTATTTGATAACTAGATTTTTTCCCTACGTTTACAGAACAAAGGGCGCAATGAAGTTTCTAGAATTATATAAATAAGTTGAGGGTAACTTTTTATAATTGTAAAAGGTGTAATCACGGAGAAAATAATAACACTTACAAGTATACAAAACAACTCTTATGAATTTATTTTCAAATAAATAGAAAAAAAAAACTATGATTCCTATGATTATAACTCTCATTATCTTAATCAAAACCTAATCTCATACAAGGAAATAAAAAAAAGAGTAATTAGCATTACATTCCTTTCTATTATAACAGTTGTCTAGCGAAACTAAAACGGGGGAAAAAATGACCACGCAAAAACAAAATGGAAGGCTAGCTTAGAGTGGGGGCGGCAAAATACGCATGTGCGTGTCCCAGCCTCCCCCGAGCCAGGGGAGATGCGGCAGCTACGACTCGTGGGGAGGGCGGGGTTTTGTTTCAGTAGGTACGGGTTTTTCGCCTATCTTTCTTGAGCATCCCTTTGATGTGCGAATATTTTTTTGATGTGGTCATTTACTTATAGATATACCTTTGTACATCTATGTTTTTTTGTCCATGTGTGTGGTTTGTAGAATTAATTAGTACCCTTTCATTTTCGCCGCTCGTGTTAGGTAGTCGTTATAAAACATGGGCGCATTTTCTTTTGTTTTTTTGGGCATGACCGGGGTGAAAGAATTTTAATGTGTAGGTGTCGGTACTTTCGTTTGGGCGTTTTAAATGCTTTTGTAGATATGTATAGGGCATTTGATAGGTATAAAGTGCTTATGTTTTAAGGGCTTTGATATTGTTAACGAGATGGGAGTTTGGAAGTGTTGAGTGGGAAGAAAATTAATATCAGTTGTGTTTTAGTTCACCTTTGTTTATATAATGGATAATGTGTTGTTTAGGAACTACTTTGTTCATGTATTTTATACTCTCAAAAAAGATTGTTAAGTTGTTGTTGATAAGTGTCTACTAATAAACGTGCTAACAGCTAAATTGCTACAATGCATGCATTATAAGCAGCTACAAAAGGTGTTTTGTTACCATTTTCAGATCAAAGCTTCACTAGTTCAAATTACAAAAAAATGGCCGCCGTGCGACACTACAACATAATCAACAAGCGCGCCGTATCGAGCTACCATAAACTCCAAAAACATGCCTATTCTAAATTCCAATTATTCACTTTGACGTCGCCCGTAGATAATCATCTGTCATACGACGCTGGACGGGGAAACTGTCCATTTTGCCCCGACCTCCCTCTTTTTATACAACAACCCCCAATTTTACCACTTTTAGTACAAACGCGGGGGGAGAGTCGGGTCTTCGGTAGTTGGTGGTGGAAAATGGAAAAGCAAAGGCCGGGAAAGGTTTTAAGCAGGGCTCTGTTTGTGCGTAACGTAAGATTGTGTGACGTTTTTTTTTTTGGGTTCACAGATAATAAATGATATTTGTGTTTATTTTTGGGTTAGAGTGACGTCCGGTTTTTGTTTGTCATGTAATGCTTTAGGCTGTCCGGCTTATAACCGGAGATAGGGGTTTCATGCTGAAATTGTGCTAAGTTTTTTTATTTTTGATACGGAAAAAAGTATTTTGGTGGAAATGACTTTTTGTATATAAGGCAATGAGTAACTACTTATTTACATTTACCTCTTTTCTTCCAAGGTGCCCAATGAAAATCATGTCAACCCTGTATTAGCATAATAATCACCCTCCCGACCTATGGGCTATAAATGTGCGAATTAGTATAATGTAGGACATGCCAATTTCCTCACGATGTTTCCTGTGAGGAAATCGGCATGACATCCACCGTTTTGAGACCAGTGATCATAAAATAAATTACACAAAGTAGTGCGTCTGTCTCCACAGACCAAAGAACCTGATCAACTTCTGGAGGGAGGTGGGCTGGTTGGAATAAGCCACCAAGGCCACTATGGCCCACGCACAATGGTCCACATGAAGGACTAAGTGCGGAAACCAAAACCCCTAACATAGAACATAGTAGTGCGTCTGCCTGGGTTATAATCGAGGGGCTTCTGACGGCCTTACAACTAGTGAGTTGTAAGTCTAAATCGGCCTTTACCACAGCTTCTTCACTTTTAGAAAATCCTTCTTTTCTTACTAACTTCGAATCTTCTTAAGATGGCTTAAGTACGAGAAAACAATAGAGATAATAGACCGACTCCCTTTAGCCGGCTGGCCGACTGTTCCGTTTAAACAGTCATTTATTTTTGGTCGACTCTAGGTCTATCGGAAATATCTGTAAGGTTTTTTCTAAAGCCGGGTCATTGAGTAGATTATTGGCCGTCTAGTCGCCGTCTATTGGCTGCTTACTAGTCGGCTCATCTGTAGAATATAACCATTTTTTTAAGTTGGTTACAAATTCTTTGAAACGACGACTAAAGTCCCTTGTGCTAAGTGATTGGTTAGTGAGCAGGCAAACACATCTAATGCATTCCCTGAATAGGTTTGTCTTATGCCAATAAAGGCCGCGTATAGATATCAACTTACCTATTTCCACTCAAAGAAATTAACGTTTGTATTGATTTGTGGTTTGGACCGATTTAAGTTATAACATATATGGTAGAAGATGTAGGTAATTGGAACGTTTTATCTACTTTATAATAACCGTCTGTTTACGGTTACAAGAAAACCTATGAATACAAAAGTTTTTAATGAAGGTAAGTTTCTATAAATTCACATAAAACTCCCCCCCCCCCCCCGCGGTTTTATCCCTCTACTCGGCTCCAATTGATGTAGCATGATATATTATAACCTATAGGCTTCTTTTATAACTGGACTATTCAACTCAAAAAATTTGTTCGAAATAACAGTTTCTAAGATTAGCGCGTTCAACCAAAAAAAAACTCTTCAGCTTTTTAATATTAGAAAAAAGATGTTAAAAATATCACCCTGTGCGTTCCAGGGCTATATCACCCTTTTAAGACAGTCCTGTGAAATGTTGTCATGTACAGTCAGCATCAAAAGTTATTACGTATTATTGCAGAGTACAGCGATCTTTAAAATATTAATATGGTCAGCAACTTTTGATGCTACCTGTACTTACCTAATGGTCCTGGTCAAATAAAAATAGTAACCCTTGTACTCACAACAAACGCCCAAATTAACGACGAACCTAAAAAGGCACAGATTCCTATCTACAAACATTTTCCAAAATACTTAATAGAATCACATGTAGGTACACACCTACGTGACGCCTTTTTAAAGGGTGATATCGATTTTTTTTGTTTCCCCAAAGATAAAAAGGGGTTATGTATTTCAAACGTACCTTTACATAATCCGGAAAGCCCGAATTAAATTTTAGCACGTAGGCCGAAAAAAGGAGGCCCAAACAACCCTTACTCTGGTAAAAAATGGAATATTTCTTTTTGATTACAACAATATAATTTGTATCTTGTGTGGGGATGTAATTTAGAGGAGTATAGCGATTCTTAAGGCTGCGTTTTTTCAAGAGAAATGCAGGATTGTGCATACGTTCTCCCAAAACCAATTCCTTATTGGACTGTTCGTCAACAGGATGATTAATTTATTTCCATTTCTTCAACAGATTCTTTCAATTATTGACATTTCGCTCACAAAAACTTTCATATTATGCATATTTTCAACGTCTTTCCAGCTACTTTTATTTCATCGACACGATACGGTATACTATGACTCTTCTTCTACTCGACTAACTACAGACCTTTTCAAATACGAATTTAATGGCAAGCAATATTGTCAAAATTATACATGTCTATAGCTTACTGTGACTTTAATAAGAGCGATCAGGGCTTCTACACAGAATCCTCTAAAGTGGGGCGACAGCCCTGCAGTGTTACTTTCTATAAACAGCCTTGAGACAACCGCAGCAGCGCTTTTCACTAAGCTGGTGCCAGCGACACTACCAATCGAGCTGCACGATTGGCCGATTTCAACATCATAGAGTCCAGTGATGAGATTTCAGACCACAGCAAATGTTATAAGTTACGAAAAAAAAACATGCTTTTCTAATGACACAAGTAGGTATTCCTAAATCCGCGTCCGCCCATACCATACACCATACACATCAACCCTTTACGGCGCACGACAAATTAAGCAGCCCAGCCCTTTGCGGGCTCCAGGCAAAAATTCAATTACAAACTTCAGGTCCATCCCAAGAGTACATCTAAAGGGGTATGTACTCGTTTTTTGCCTCTAAATTTTTATGCGGCCCTTTACAAGGTCGTAAACGGGATGATTGTATGAATATTCCATTTGCTTCGAAACTCTGCTTATGTATTGAAAGTTTACGGAAGGGGGAGTAGCAAGCCTATGTTTATAATGCTCTACGTGTGTTTCGCTTGATTAAAATGCATTGGAATAGAACTGGGTTGGGTATTAAAAGGTAAAGAGTGATTTTTGTTTACGTAGGGGTTTTATTTTGGAAAAAAAGAAGATTGTTCGGTTTGCCTCGTATTGCGGAATAGGTATGTTTCGAGACATGTCTCGACTATCCTTGGTTAGTTAATACAAACTAAGTCTCCAAGTTCATAATAGTTACGAGCCCAGAAAAATGTCATATAAATTGCGTAATATGTTAAGCGCTGAAAGTTGATGAGCGCTGATTTGACCGCCTGCTGCGCAGCAAGCCATGATGACGTGGTTGACGGTGAAGCACGCTTGCCTAGAAGTAACCTTTTTACTTTTGAGTTGAAGACAAGAACAGCTAACACGCATGAACAGCTTATTAGGTCACATGAGTAGAATCCGACGCCCGTATAGTATAATAAACATTTGTTTTTGTAAGATTTCAATTTTCTCTTTTTAAAATGGAAAACGTTAAGCGAATGGTATTAAAAGACTACTTATTGGTACACCAGAACCTCTTGTAATGGCATTTTTCTATAGAATAGTATAAAAGTTGATGAATTTAATAATAATAAAAAAAGACTGAAAAATGAACCTCTACAGAATATTAATTAATTAATCACCGTTCAGTCATCTTGCTGCTATGCGATGCGATTACGAGAACACACGCAATCGAAGGGACAATATTATAACATCGAAAAAAACCGGCCAAGTGCGTGTCGGGCCACGCACAGTGTAGGGTTCCGTAGTTGCCCATCAAGATACTTATGCGAATTAACTAAACTGATTCGCTGAATTTAATTTTAAAAAGAAGAATTTTCAAAATCGGTCCAGGAGTCTTTGAGAAATCGGGGAAAATACATAAGAAAAATGATTACAACGAATTAAGAACCTCCTCCTTTTTACCCGACTGCGCGACGCAAAGGAGGGTAATGTGTTTATCAGTCTATGTATGTATGTATGTATGTAAGTATGTATGTATGTATGTATGTATGTATGTATGTTTGTTTCTATGTGGCGTTCTAGAGACCAAACGCGTGGGCCGATTTTGATAATTCTTACGTCAATCGATTCGTCTTAACCTTGCGAGTGTCACTAAAGCCATGACAGTAATCAATATTCACCACAGCGACAACCAGACGCCATATCCACAAAATGAAAAAAAAAAAAAGTCGATGAACTATGTCATGTGGGGTATCGTTGAATAGGTATTTTAAAATCATCTTTAGGTTCCCTTAATCGTTTTTCATTTTAAATAATAGTTTAGGATATATAACGATTTAAAGTTTCAACAAAACAATAATTTTCGCTCATTTTCTTACTTATTGATTTAAGTTTTTATTTCTAGTACTCGTAAATAATCGGTTTTGAACAACAAAAAAGAAACGTAGTGAATAAGCATGACGAACAAATATTTTTGGTAAAAATAATCTAAGAATACACAAGCACCAAGGAACTACTTTGGACCGAGCTGTGGCTGACTTAAGTTCACGCATTTTTGCTAAAGGTTATATCAAGCATAATTATGTAGCTTTGAGCTGAGTTAGGTCTCTAGAGAGACTAATTCACACTTATATTATAAACTAAAAAGTATGAAATAAAAAAAATAATTTAACGAAAAACAAAAAACCCGACTGCGTTAAAAATACACTAAAAAGAAAGAAACAAGCCCAGTAGTTTAGAATTCACTCATTCACACTCACAGTCGGGGCCCATTCAAATTATACCAATCAAATCTTCCCAAGGGGCCCCGACTGTGAGTGTGAATGAGTGAATTCTAAACTACTGGGCTTGTTTCTTTCTTTTTAGTGTATTTTTAACGCAGTCGGGTTTTTTGTTTTTCGTTAAATTATTTTTTTTTTTGAATTTAGTTAAAAATAGTTGACGATAAAAACCTACCTATCCCCAAAAAACATACCTATAAAAGCTGTAAAATAAAGTTGACAAACTTACATTTGCAGTTCTCCCCGATACATTTTGTTTAAGAAAATATTTATCCAAGTACATTTTATAAGTTGGTCGACTATTACTCGTAAAGTTGTAAAGCCTACTTATTCATGATAATTTTCTTTTAAACTTCGTTATATATACTATTATTGTGAATTTTTTCACACTCCCAAACATAGCCGTTTAGCTGGTAGAGGGGGGGGACACTCGAGTCGAGCAAAATTTAGCACTTTAAAGCTTAATATTTCACAAACGAATTTTTTTATCAAAAAATTGTTAATGGAAACTCACATTATTTTTTAAAGACCTATTTAATGATACCCCACACTAAGGGGTACGCGAGAAAAAAAAAATCCTCACTTTACCTGTAAGTACTGGAGGTACCCTAAAAAAAAATATTTTACGAGATTTTATTTTACCACTTTTTCGGCACAACAAATCCGTATATTTACACCAAATTACAGCTCTCTAGTACTGTGCGTCTCTGAGCTAAACTGCGGACAGACGGACGGACGGACGGACGGACGGACGGACGGACGGACATGGCGAAACTATAAGGGTTCCTTGTTGACTACGGAACCCTAAAAAAGACGTAAAATTTTATAAGCCCTTGTATCAAAGACCAGAAATATTGAAGAATATTATTTGGGTGGATAAATAGATGAAATAATGAAGAATTCGTTATAGTCTCAGAAATATAACAAAACCAGATACGATCAAGAAGTTCTCATAAATTCCATCTTTAAAAAGTAAAAACAAACATAATACAACCAACCAAAATTATCTAACACAACACAGACAAAAATGAGAACAAAGTACCTCAATTTAGCATTAGATGGCCAACTCACCCCCTTTCACCCCCACATGAACCCCTTACGATTAGAGGCACGCACTTTTACAGCAATTTGTCAAAAAAAGTTGGCAACTTCTCCCCTCTGGGCCTGGTCACGTCATTTATTATCCACCCCTCCCACTTCGACCCACCCCTCAAGGGACAGTAATTTTGCCTTCAAAGCCTTAGCGGGAATGCGTAATGACTAACGACATGACGTAAATCGCAGGGATTTACCCTTGTCTGTTCACATAATACGTGTTTTATATAATAGCTGTTTTATGTAAATGTGGAGGTGGATTCGTAATGAGGGTTTTTTTAATGTGATTGTTATGACGAGAATATGTATTATATTTTTATTATATTATTAACTTGCTAGCTTTTATGATTACTGTACCACAAATATCTACAAGCTTGGTTGTGCTATTTGACTTACGCACGCATTAGGCAATAAATCAAACTACATTAAGTTAGCCGTTCTTAATTTTGAGAAACTGAACAACGAGCAGAGCCAAGTATAGAACCAATCATCGCGTCAACATTTTCACGATCTTTCTAGCGAACGCTACAATCAATGATCGTGAACAAATCTTTCTTCAGGAAGTTGTTAGAATTGATAGTTGGCTTGGGAAAAAGCTCGCTAGAACGCTCTCGTTTATTTTTCTGTAATGTGACATCTGCAACAACGCTCAATACAAGTAAATGTTTAAGTTTAACCATTAACCTTAATTAACCATTTCATCATCATCATCATCTCAGCCATAGGACGTCCACTGCTGAAAATAGGCCTCCCCTTTTGATCTCCACAGATACCGGTTGGAAGCGACCTGCATGCAGCGTCTTCCGGCGACCTTTATAAGGTCGTCTGTCCACCATGCTGGTGGACGTCCTACGCTGCGCTTGCTAGTCCGTGGTCTCCACTCTAGCACTTTGCGACCCCATCGGCCATCTGCTCTGCGAGCAATATGGCCTGCCCATTGCCACTTCAGCTTGCTAATCCGGTGGGCTATATCGGTGGCTTTAGTTCGTCTACGGATCTCCTCATTTCGGATTCGATCACGTAGAGAGCACCTAGCATAGCCCTCTCCATAAACCATTTACCATAAGGTAAATATCCATTCTGAAATATTTGCAGCATCCCCATCAGTTTACCTGGTAAGTAACATGTTGTCTATTAAGCATAAGCATAGCCATAGCATAGCATGTTTCC
This sequence comes from Agrotis segetum, assembly GCA_036375495.1. NCBI lineage: Eukaryota > Metazoa > Arthropoda > Insecta > Lepidoptera > Noctuidae > Agrotis > Agrotis segetum. The sequence goes on from JAQSVV010000118.1 coordinate 659,384, forward strand.
AGTGCTGGGGACATAGGCCTTCTTTCTGTGAGAGTGGGCCATAAATCCATTGGTCCAGTGCAGGTAGGTAGGTGTCACATGTCTTCAATTTTTTTTTATTATAGGACTCAGATCAAAGAAATAGGCAGATAGAGCGCTCAGAACACGCGAGTGGTTCCACCAAAGTTAATACAAAATCGAATCGAATTACATTCCATAATGTTTTCTTTGCTTTTGAGAACAACTTTTACAATGGTTAAAGAGACGTGACGGCATATTTTGGCAAACAGCATCAACGACGCGCAGCTTGGTATGACGCGAAGCTTGGTACCGTCACGACTTTGTACTACATTTTGATTTTGTATTAACTTTGGTGGAACCACTCGCGTGTTCTGAGCGCTCTATCTGCCTATTTCTTTGATCTGAGTTATAGGACATATTACCGGTTTCTTTCCGGTTCCCTATGGTGTGAGCAGTAGTGATGAAATAAATTACACAATTTAATGCGCCTGAACGGCTCGAACTCACGACCTGCAGCTCGTAAGTTAGGCCGTAACCACTGGGATACACTGCTCTATCTGCTGTGTCTGATCATTACTGTTCCCAATAAACCAAAAACTGAAATCCAAGTTATTTTTCTCATATGTGATATTATATTTATATAATCTATTTTATATATAAAAGAACAGGGTTTTTTATTAAGAGTGGACTACAGCCGAAACCGCCACGCACAGTAACTTGAATTTTGGACAGCAGTAGCAGTCTACCATGTAAGGAAGCATTATGACGGGATTTTGCGAAAATCCTAATCTGAAACGAGTGAAAAGGGGTAAAAACGTTTTATGAAAAATCTTATTCCTTGGGTTTAAAAAGAGGAATTGATTCGATTTTTTTTTGTATTGATTTTGTTCCGAAACTACTAGACCATTTCTAGATTTTTTGAAGTATCCTTTAAGGAATGACCGGGCATTAAAATTCACTGAGTTTGAAGTTAGAAACACGCGCAGACGAAGTCGTAGGAGGAGTGCTAGTGATATCACATTCACATGGCTTTTGTGTGATGAAATAATATCCAATGAATCCTTCCTTCTTGGATGATCGAGATGCAAATGACTGTCTATCTTTTACTGACTAAAAACCTCTCGGTTCCTTTAGATGCCCTTCGCATTCTAGGCCCGCATATTTCTTCGGTTAAATTCGATTCAGCCTTTATAAATCTTCAAAATATTCACCAAACCAAAACAACATATCTACAAAACCCCTACCCAACATTATGTATGTTTGCTTACATTAAAAACTCAAAAACGCTGCTCGGGTCATTAAAATTCTGCGCTGGAGTTGCCAGCATAATATAAAGTCATTATGCAAATGTTGCCAGCTTTTTACTGGAGTTTAGCGTATTTGTGTGGAGATGGTGTGTGTTTTATATCATGTGTTGTGTTTTATGTGGGTGTATATGTTTATTGCTTACTTTGATTGTACTGCGGAATGGCTTATATGGCTTATAATGGTTGCGGTTTGTAAAGAATGAAGGATTTAATTGAAATTCTGCTGTAAGTTTGTGTTTACGTTTCATAGTGATAAAGAAAAGTTTTATCGTGTTGTTTTGTAGATGAAAACATTCGCCAATCTATTTATATAGCTACTCTTATATTTTAAAGAGGTATTTAATTGCACGTAGGGGTAATTTTCAATACTAGTAAACTGTTTAAAAAAACATTCAGCCAGGTTGTTTTTAAATCTTCGCGACCGGTAGAGTGAAAAAGTGTTTTAATTTTAATGTTTTTTTTTGTTAATCCATAAACTGTTTTATTTAATCAAAAATTTAGAAAATATGATTTATTTGTATCAAATCTATCTCACCGGAATACAGTAAGGACCTTTATTTTTATTCCAAAAAAGAAGCATAAGCAATCTATTTTATTTTATTATTTTATTTTTATTATTTTTTTTAAGCTACAGAATAACTCTGTTTTGGTAAAAACAAACTGATCAATGACATAACAATGTTATTTCCTAATTTTAATGAGACTTTCCAATCTGGGCAACCCTTACGAAAGGGGTACACCTTTTTGTAATGTGTCACTGCCCATGTCCCCTTTATTTTTAAACGGAAATAGGCGTAGTCTTTCTTTTCGATTTTCATGGGAACGTTACTATTCAAAGGACATTCTAGAGGTCTTACGAGTGAGCAGTAGTAGACCAGTAACGACCCCGTCTTACGAATTGCCGATCGTGGGTTCGAACCCAGCCAGGACATAACTTTGTGTATGTAACTTATTTCATCACTACTGCTCTCAAACCGGTGAAGGAAAACATCGTGAGGAAACCGGCATGTCCTAGAAGTAAAAATTCGAAGACATGTGACATTCACCAACCCGCACTTGGCCTGTGGAGTGGATTATGGGCCACTCCCTCTTACACGGAGGAGGCCTGTGCCCCAGCAGTGGGAACATTTGTAGGCTGATGATGATGATAGAGGTCCTAAGGTTGATTGCCGTGGCCATTGGTCTGCTGAGGTCCTGTAACTGCCTGAAAAAGGCATCACGATCCTGGAACGCAAAAGGTGTGTGAAGGAACAGGGTGGATCTCAGTCTGAGTCTGATAGTGCATTCCGATTCACTCACGTCTAAGCTTTTTCATGTACTTACAATCGAGAATGTTGTTATTTTCTTACAGATATTCTAAAGCCGCGTACAGACATCGCGAGGCGTGCGACACGAATGGTTCGTCTCGCATGCCTCAACCTGAGGCATACGATGGTACATTTATACGTGCGTCCCGAACGAAACATGCTCAAGCTGAGCAAGCAAACCACCACGCACGGTGTTCGACAGTAGAAAACGCAAACCTGTCCGGCGTTCGCAACGATCGTATGGCGCGAATGCTCACTGTGAGCACACACGTCCACACAGCCCGAGGCATGCGAGACGAACCATTCGTGTCACACGCCTCGCGATGTCTGTACGCGGCTTAATACAATTAGGTCCACATTCGCGTAAACATACCTACATATCCATGGTAACAACTTTGATCTTTGTTATTTTAACGGAATCAAACGATTTATTGTCAAAATGTGTCATGATTCAATTTTGTCGATTGTACTAATATAGTAAAACATTATTGCTCAAGTATCGTAACAACAACATAGGTATTTATGTATGTATAGACGCTGTCGTTACAATTCCTCCCCTTTTCGAAATAAATAAGCATAGCAACACTAACAGATGCAAAAAAGAGCGTTATGTGGCAACACTTATGACCACGTGCACCATAAAATTAGCTCGTAAATTACTTAGCATGGGCCTCCCCCATAGAGCATTGCCATAGACTAGTTGGAGGAATATAGAGTAGGTATAGTACTATAGACAATAGGTATATAGGAATTACTTTTGAGTGCTGATCAATGCAATGGAGTAGCAATTTGCTCGGTTGGTTGAAAGAGTTTTTGAGTCTGGTTCTTTTTTGGTCGCAGACTAACGAGCTACCGCGACCTCGGAACGTAAAGGGCTATTGAAGGATTCCGTGGAATTTAGTCAGTACAAGTCTGGCAGTCTCTTCTGCATGTCCTGGGTGGGAAGACTCATTTGATGATTTTATCACGTTAAAAAAAGGTTTACTACGTAACCATTTTTAATTTGTAGTAATACGAGATTTGTACGAGTATGCTATGTTATTTATATCAAATCTTTATTACAAAAGAAAAGTTTTTCAAAAGTAAGAAACTAAAATAAAGAAATTGAATTATTTTACGAAGTTTGACAAAAAATATGTATTTACTCTCAATGTCCTCATGTTTATGATAGAAATAAATGGAAGCTTACTAAAACACTACTAGTACTACGTCCATACTCATATTGTAATTGGGTGTATATGAAAGAACTATCAAGACTATTCGCAAACTTCTGCATAGAAAATTTTCCATGCAGAAGTGGGGGCGGGCGTATGTGCTACGACATTGCTACGCGTTGTCTACGATTAGAAGGCTACGGCGTAGCACACGTAGCATAAAACATCACGACTTTTACCGTTTATGCGTAAAATAAACTGGGATTGTGATGTTATTTCGATTGATGGAAAATAGAGTGTTACTAACTGTAAACTAGAGGCACTTTTTAATTTTTTCATATTATAATAAACGCAGTAAATACTTGAAACTCAAAATGCAGAAATCCTTTGATAATGCCTCACGTGTACGCATGTGAATTTAGATAATAATATCATCATAAATTGCGCTCTATACATAAAATTTTCTGTATTTATTTTCGATACATTCAACTCCCAGTAAACTCACTTTAAAGAAGCTTGAATTTGGAAATCTTGGTAAAGCAGAGTGAATTTGGAAATCTTGGTAAAGCAGAAAATACACCACACAATTTTCGGTGGACGTACTACAAGTTTTTATATACACCGTGACTTTTTAGTCGTCTTACAAAAAGAGGTCCACTTAATGTATCCGACCTAAAATACCTCTAGGCGAGTTTTTTTAATTCTTTTTATCTTATTTTTTTTTTTTAATAAATTGTTACATTAGAAATATGAAACACTCTGTTAAAATGTTTACGTATCAAGCTGTAGAGTATACCTACCCAACGCAATAGTCGGGCAGATCATTCCATTCCAATTTTCTATGATACAAGGGTATTTCTAACTAGGCCTTGCGTCATAATAACGAATTAAAATTTTATTATTACATTTTTCAAATCTCATAAATACCTATTTTTTTTATTATAAACGTGTTCTAGTCATTGGATACATGAACTGGGCTGCTTTTGTAAGACGACTAAAAAGTCACGGTGTATAAAAAAAAACAATTTAATTTAACTAATCTTTAAAAATAGAAATATTTATAAATGACATGAATATTAAAATAATGTATTTGAAAATTAAAAATCAAATTGAAAACATGAAACGGAATATTACGTAAAAGTGAAATCACGGACCATTTGGCTCCCTTCGGCACCCTTCGTGTATTTTCGTTTCATCAGCGAATCGCAAGCTTTAGTTAGAATCCCCTCAGCAGAAACGCGAAACAATGGGAAGGAAAACAATGATTGATGGAATATTAATTTTATCAATTTGTGTTGTGCGAATATGAGTAGGTATACTTCATGGAGTCCTAATTAAATTCGGAAAAAGATAAATGATAAAAATTATCAAATCTTTAGCTTTAGCACAGTGATTGACTGCTGCGCTGCTTGTCACTGGTTTAATTCGGGATCAAAAAAATTCCTACTGTGGTGGAAAAGTTTTAAATAAAATAAGAAAATATATATTTTTAATCAAAGTTTTAGGGTCTACAAGGTTAAAATCATCCATCTTTTTATAATTATACAATCTCACTAAAAACCTTACTCACGACCTAGCATGAATTTGAGATCCTATAAGTGACCCTTCACGTTTTTATGACCTAAAGCTAACAGGAACTATGAGGTTAGTTTAATGAAAATAAATAGCCCCTCGTTCGTACACTAGAAGCGCTTTTTCATCATTCATACGAAGTAAATACCTCAAGTACACTGTAAGTAAACTCCGGAAATCATCTGCTGGGTCTCCCTCCGTTCTTGCATGCATTACTGACATGGCGAGTTCGATTCTATTGATTGAGTTATAGAACACATACGAGTAGTTCCATGTCTGTTTCAAAACATCACTAATATGGTTTCTATAACGTTTATATGGCGTTTCAATATTTTATGACTTATTTTATATAAAACATTAATAGCGTTTTAGCAATAAAACCCAGTTTCGAATAGTCACTATTGTTAAATGTATAAACAAACATATTTTTTGTGGTTTCAGTAAAACAAAATGCACTGTGTTTTTTTTTGCAAGATTTGACTGAATTTTAAAAATTATTTTCTGTGTTGAAAACACTACTTTTATACGCCTATAAAGTTGATAAGTCAGCAAAAAATACTGCATGGTAAAGAGTTGGTGTGAGTTTTAAGAAGTGTTTTAAATAATATCTTATCAAATAGGGACGGCTGAGAACCAAAACTAAGAGTCAATTCATACTAGCGCAGAGTTATCGAATCGAAAGACATCGAGTTTCAATCTGAAACTTAACATCGCGAATTCACACTTATCTCCTCTCCACAGAGTCATGGTTATCATTCAGCCTATTGCAGTCCACCGCTGGACATAGGCCTCTCGTGCATGATCTCATGTTTTTTTCATCCAGCCACCTTCTTTAGGTCATCGGTCCATCTTGCCGGGGGGCGTCCCACCTTACGCTTACCTAGTCGGTTATAAGAGAGTCCCGCGACCCCGGCAGACTTTGGCTTTCTCTGGGGGTACCATCAGACAATGCCGTGACCTCGGCAATGGTTAGGCTGTATGGTTTAATTTTTTTCAACACTCCTTTTTGCGAACCAAATAAATCAAAGTGCCTTACATATTCTCTCACAGAGGATACCTCCCATGTTTACATAAGAGCTCCCTTCAACGAATTTACATAACATGATTCCAAAAACCAAACAAGGCTTCCAAAATCCTTTACCTCACCTCCGGGCTAATAGGAAATGAGAAAATTAATTAAGTGGGGACAAACAGAACCAATAAATGTTTTTGTTTATTTAGGCGCAACGGCGAAACGAATTGGCGCGTCTGTGTTTGCCCTTCATAGGTGTATGTAGGTAATAGTATGTGTTTTTGAAGATCCTAATTTGATTTTATGTTTAATTGAATTAGGAATGGGTGTTTGGAATGGTGATAGGCGGTTTTATTCGTTGCCTTATATGCATTTTCCTCCAACCGAGATACTTTGCCGTAGAGATCTGCGCAATGGGCATCTGTGTAATGGGCAACTACAGTACTTTCACAGTTATTATTTCTTCTGACTGGGACTGTAACGTAGCTTAGAAGATATCAAACACATTTTCGAGATCTGCTCTTAAGATTCAACAAGTATTGCTCGCATTGATAGGAGCATGCAGAGGTGAGGGGCAAGATTTCCTGGACAAGGCTTAAGTTGAGAAGGTCTGTGGCACAATATGAGTTATAAAAAAGAAGAATACACAAAATTATAAAATGCAGAAAGTTTTTATTCCTTAGCATGACGATGTTTGAAATGTAGAAAATTAATGTGACAGGTCGTGTTGTACCCGAGCAAGAAATTCGAACAGTAAAGGAACCTTGTCTATTCTTTACAGAATAGAGATACAGAACCGGTGCTACTACGCATGTTGAACTCAACTAGGTGATTTGTAGCACGTGGTGACATCAGTGTTTAGGTTCAAAATTAGGCTTTTTAGAACAGTTTTCAATGCCAAAAAGGAGAAATTAGGAAGAGACTTACATTCCTTTAGCTCAAAGTTGATGATGTCTTTTTTTCATTTTACATAACCGTTATTAGGTAATTAATATTTCGTTCCTCGTGTTGAATCTAGCGACACTACCCAAGCGTGCTAGCTCACACATTTTCCTCTAATTCACCCAGATTAGTTAAAAAAATTAAGTTAATTTCTTAAACAATGGTTTGCGCATAAAACCTCGTGAGTGTGCATACTATATACATCTAATTGCGACCATTACCATTCTCTCTAATGCGAGCCTTAAGCTCCGGCGTTGGGTCGTAATTGGACGACTCATAAAGGGGACGGAGGGACCGGAAAAGGGGACGAAAAACGGGCGAGGGGGCAGCGGGGCGCGGGGGCGGGCCAGGGAAATGTTATGGAAATGACGCACCGCCATTTCCACGTTTTTGTATTTGATTATCCTTTCAAGACAATATTTTGCAGGGTCCGGAAATTAATGAAGGCAATTTATGCGACACAGCGTGGGCGCCGGGTTTTATTTAAATAACTTTTTTTTTATTCTTTTTTTTTAAAGCCGAGGGTTTTCGGGGCGACTGCCTTTTATAATTGGAGCGGTCTCTGCGTACGTTTTTTTTTTGTTTCTGAGGGCTTATGAGCAAGAGTTATGTTTTGAGGTTAGAATAGGCGGGGTCCGGCCGCTTTGTTTTTGTTTATACTTTCATTTCTCTATAGGGATTATCACACGTACAATATTAAACCAGTATGTGTTACGCTTGAAAAAGCATTATGAAAATGTTATGAAAAATATTTTTTCTGTATCTTTTTATTTTAATTGGTATAGGCGGTTATGTACGATACCCACATCCTCATGATGTATCTACATTTGAATCTCTAAAATGTAAATAATAGAAAGATTACTAGATTCAAGAAATTCAACGAAATGTTTTCTATCGTAATTATAACAACTATACGGGCGGCGTTGTGCAAATATTGTTACAATTATGGCAATGTTATACTTTAAGGATACAGCCTTCGAAACTACAGTTTGGTATTCACTAGCTAACAGCGAGCTGACAGCGACGATCGTAACCTAACTCAAGACTTCGTCACGTAGTCGAGTTCGTCTTAGCGCACACCTTGATACCTAATATCTTTAAGAAAATATAGCTGAGTATTATAGGTGAAATCTATAATTTGCTCTAGCTATAATATTATTGGGATCGCGGGACTTACGAGCTACCGTGACCCCGAAACGTAAAAGGCTATTGAAGGACACCATGGATTTTAGTTTGTACAAATCTGACAGTAAGTGTGAGGACTCATTTCATGATTTTACTAACCTAAAAACATTACGATTTTTTTCAGATAACGTAACATAGATAACATTCCACATAATTTTACAAAATGGTAGTAGACGAAAATAAAAACTGTTTCTATCTACTCCAAGAACAATCAACATACTCACCTAAAACAGCTCCAAACGCAGGCAAAGTCACAGTCTCCGCTAGTTTCGAAACACATGTTCCACAATCCAGTACAATTAGCGTTACCGTAGTAGTCTGGATTCGATGCCCGATGGGGGCCGATTACTGTGCGATATCGTTAGTTCCGAGGCGCGATGGCAGGGGGCGTATTGATGCGTCTGTGCACTTTCACTTTCGACGCTATGCGAGGAAGATATCGGAAGTAATTGTGAGTGATTTGGTAGATACGACGCTATGATTGGGGATTGAGGTTTGTTTCCTATATATTTATTAAAAAACAGATCAAAATTAACAAACATACCTATATTTATTAACGCCTGTTTAGAAATTCAGTAAATTAAGTTATTTTAATGTTGTTGATAAATGATTTCATATCACATTTATTACTTACCTATCTAATAAGAGCCGTTCAAGTGAGCATTTGTTAGAAATAGAGTAGCCAAGACTTAACTTTCCGCTTCTGTAAAATTTTCTAAAAAGGGCCATAACTCCCTTACTTAGTTCATGATGTGCAAGTATAAGCTTCTGACCAAAGTTTTGTATAATTTTTTTTTTAATTTCTCTATACTGACATTATTAAAATAAAAGTACAACTGTCAGTTTATAAGTGCCGATTTTTAAACGATTTTCCTGGAAAAAGGTTACACTAGCAAAATTGACAAAGTATAAGAAAAACTTCCCCAAGCCAAGATCTTCAAGGTTCATTACCAATTCTTTTTTAGGGTTCATCATCAGCCTATATTGTTCCCACTGCTGGGACACAGGCCTCCTCTCTGTGAGAGGGAGCGGGCCATAATCCACCACGCGGGCTTAGTGCGGTGGTGGATGTCACACGTCTTCGAATTTTTGGTTCTAGGACATGCCGGTTTCCTCACGATGTTTTCCTTCACCGTTTTGAGAGCAGTGGTGATGAAATAAATTACACAAAATAAAGCGCCTGGCTGGGTTCGAACCCACGACCTACAACTGGTAAGTCGGGACCGATACCACTGGGCCACTACTGCTCTTTTATTCTGCTCTTTTCTTTTCTTTTTTTTAGTGTTGCCACACAGTTATTCACCCACAAACTACTCTACTCTACTAAAATAACTTGCTCTTGAACTTCAACCATTAAACAACATCCATCACATCCCGATACATTTCCCGAACATCCCGCCAATCCCGAATTTTTCTGACTCAAATCCCAATTACATTTGCCCGATCGAACCCGAAACTACCAATCCGTACACTGTTATCGCGTCGCTACCTCGCTCCTGTTAGTCTAAAGTAAAAGCGCTCATCAGATGTATCCCAACAAAAAACGAGTGACGCTGATCTGTAACGATTGACTACTAGTTTCATATCCCAGATATCTGTAGTACTTACATACATACATAGATACATTTTACAATTTTTATTTACTATTGAGCGAAGGTAAGTATTGCTCTCGTGTTTTTTTTTTAAACTTTAGAACAAAAAGAAATAGATATAACTAGGTGGCGCAGTGGGAGCATTGTGGTGGCCAAGTGGTACCGACTCCGACTTACGAGTTGTAGGTTCGAATCCAGGCGCATTAATTTGTGTCATATATTTCATCACCACTGCTCTTAAAACTCTATTTCTAAAATCTATTTCTACAGTGGTCTGAACTGAGTTAAATTTCTAGGGAATGTTGTCCATCTCTAATGGAAGTTTGGAAGTGCACCAGTGTGCTCGAGTTATAGCGTAACTTACTTGTGGTTTAAGCAACGGTGGCTCTACTTAGTTCATGTTTCTGGGACATAGTACTGTTATGGAACAAAGTGGATCTAAGTTCAATCCATTTCTAGACATGATTGACACTGGCATATCGTCCTCTCTCGCTTATTTTCCCTAGAAACGCATGAAACTACCAATTCGAACGATATCGTGTCGCTACTGTTATCGTCTAAAGTAATCAGATGAATAGTAAATAATAATGTGTCCCACCAAAAACATTTGACGTAAAATGTTGCCAAGACGACCATATAAGGTTTGGTCTGTGAAAAAGATATTGAAGCCAAGCTTCTGAATGCATATCATTAAAAATTTATGACTTCTTCGTTTCGCTACCGTCGTAGAGGTGATGCGAATATTTACTTTTTGAAGTAAGTAACAAAACAGACAAGCCATACATTTTTACCATACTTTACTTACCAAAATTATTTACAAATTTTTCATCCATGAATAAAATCGTAACTCAGTAAAAAATATACGAGTACCTACGCGTCTTTTTTTTTAAAGTCAGTTAACAAAATGAAGCGTTGGATAGTCAAGTAATTAGTTTTTCGACATAGGTAGTGTTTGCACGACAAAACAACAATCATTTCGATGATTGGAAAATCCCTGCGGTACCTATCAGACGTAGAGCAGGGTCTAAAAAGGTCATCATATGAATTCTGTTTTTTTTTTATAAATCTAACCTATTAAGTTTCTGCTTAATTGGGAGTTTTAGACCCCCCAGACAGACTACAAGCGTGAGGATTCAAAAGAGCAATGGAAATGCAGTAAATTAACTTGCTCTACCCATTCATTTCTCGCGCAAGCAATATACCGGAAAACAAAGAGAAACCCGAGTGTTCATACACAATCACTGTATAAAAGATGTTTTCATGCACAGTTTTCTACCTACGACCGTAGTTCGGACCGTAGGTACTACGTATGCAGAGGTAGGTAAGCGACGAAAGCCACTGGGCTGTCGAGCGCCACCAAATCCCTCTGCTTAAAATTGTGCACCATACCTTTTTATATACAAAGCCCACCATCTGCCCCCAAACCCCGCAAACGAAAACAAGCCTTATACTCACACACAAAAGACCCATTTGTAATCAACAAACAAAAGCGTCAACACTCAAAAAAATCTACAATAGAAACTTGACTCTATATTCTAAACACCAAGGATCATTTTTGTCGGCCACACATTTAGAATGAGACTTTGAGAAAATTCGCATTATGTAATAAAAACATTTATTTTGTCCGTTTCCGAGTAAATAGGACTCCTCTTCCCCTTATATACAGTGATTTAGTGCGCGCGAGATTGTTTTGATAACTCCTTTCATATTTCGCTCGGCGGAGCGTTATCTTAGTAGGAAAATGTGAATATTACGCTGTTTTAAAAATGTCTGCCCTTTTTTTTTTAATTTGCTTCCGCGTGCACAACACGTTCCTTTTCTTGGCATTCGGTGTTAGTTTTAAAAAACAAAGCATGACGTTTACGCCTTTGTGTAAAAAGCGTTCCATTTTTAAATTAAATTTACAAATGGAACGCTGAGAAAAATGTTATAATTCGAATTCTTATTCCTAAAATGGCGTCACGGTGTCGGTTGGAGATGCGACAAAAACTGTATTCATTGGATTATATTTTAACAACATCAGTGTGTACAGTATTAAATGGCTATTGAAAAGCTACAATAAACGAAAACGGATCTCTTTCGTCCAGTACCAGTTTTTGCAACCTGCAGCTGCCGTATTTATTTGTGCGAATGATTGTCCGCGTACCCCTTTCATTCTTGACGACAATGTCGAAAACACGTCCGGAAACCAGTTTGGTGATCTGCAGCTCAAAGTTTGCATTCCGCGGTACCTGTGCGCTGCAGAAACCCTCAACCAAAAAACCTGTTTCATTCAAACTTTATCGGTGGGTTAATAAAATGATTTTATCCGTTTTTTAGAATCCGGTTTTTGCATGATTGCATTAGCTGCGTTTTGCAGGAGCTCGGTTGAAATGAGCGAATTAGACTGGGGAGCGTTTGAATTGCCAATTGTGATCTCGATATCGGCATAATGGCGTATATAAAGGAGCATAAGTCATTTTGTAACGTTTTTGTGTGGCCTTTAAAATGTGTTCGTTAAAACGGACATTGGATTTTTTTATTACTGAAAGGGTTTTGTATTTTTGGAACTCGGAAATAAATTATTTTGCAGTTAGTAATGTTATTTTTTGAAGTGTTTTAATCACGTATTGAGGGAAAGGGAATGAAAAAACAAATCGGTCACATTTTTAAATTAGTCCTTATCGAAAATAATTATAATATAATTATAATATTGCGTAATTAAACTAGATATTCAATTAAGCTTTTCGTGGAAGTGGAAATGCGATGTTTTTCAAGCATGCTCAAACATGCATAATGTTTTTTATTATTTGTTGTTTCATATACTTACATAGACTATGTTAAAAAATATTTTTCGTTTCCATTACGTCAAAATCGAGTTCGAGTAGCGTGATACTGAACAAACGATTTGGAACATTGAAGTATTAATTCTAATGTTTCCAATCATTTTTACATATCAATTTCACATTCAAAATTAAAGGAGTAGGAACAAAGCACATGAAATAAGAAATAATAGGTAGTGCTGAAAATATAAATTGGATTTTGTGACTTCATAATTCCTTCAGCATTTTTGAACAAGAATTCGAAGCATTCAGCTGGTTTTCTCAGTATTATTTGTAGGTAAATTATAGTCATCAAGAATATTACTCAAAAGCAAAGAACAACGCACAAAATGTCCTGTTCCCTACAAAATACCATTCGTATAAAAATAAAAGTATAATCAATGAGGTTCAATTTAGTCAGCGTAATGCAGATGCTTGATTTGCATTTAGATTAGTGGTGGGCCGCAACGGTTTTTGTGTTTATATAGATAGTAGCGTTGGTGGCTTTTTGCTATGTCTTTTAAGGGTTAAAATCTCGTTAAAATTGATCGTCTTGTTTGATCTGTTTGGCTTTGTAAAGTTATGGCCTTAATAAATATGAAAAAGGTAAGATAGCAAAAATAAATTACTTATTTTTCATTTGCACCTCATTAGTAAACAGTAACAGTTACGCGAGGAACTTACAATTTAACCTCAAGTTTTACGTCAAATCGTAAAATTTCTCTTTTTCCGACGAATGAAAGTTAAGAAAATTTGACGTTTATCGAAATAAACGTCAAATTTTTCTAAACTAAAGTCACAGTTAAAGTTTATGGAGAAAGATTTATTCTTCATGGATACTTTATTGCCAATTTCTAATGTCCGTGTTATTTTCGTGTAACGGGAAGAAAATTCGTTTTTGAGACATGAACAAAAATTGGTTCAAATATTAAACGACAAAGAAAGTCGTAACAAAATGGAAAAGAAATAACAAATGCTACTATATGCTATGACCTTATTGCGAAACAATGTAAGTTCATTACAAACACGCTAATCCTTAAAGTGAGACCTATCTACTAAAAGAGTTTACAATTGAAAACTTTTTACACTTTTCCCTTCCATATCAACTGCTGTAAATGCTAGTTTATAGACAGCGAACATTTCGCTGTCTATAAACTTCTCAACGTTTTATGAAAAAAGTTTTTCAAATCCTGCATAGAAACATGAAAACATTGAGCTTAAATATTTAAGTTAGTACCTACAATAAATATGCAACGAAATATATTTTTTGTAACGAATCAATTTTGTTTCTGATCCAGTCCATATTTTTTGTGTACCTATCTAAAACGGTAATCGCAAAAGATTCAACGGTTTTTTCACTCTCACATTGTCAAGATTTATTTCACATCTCAAATATCGTCTTCCCACCGATTCTTTCAATATTGAATCAACAATCACTGAATATACAAAGCAAATTTTCTACCGTATTAATCCGAACTGGTTAGGTACAAAACATCGGTTCCCTTGCAAAGATGGACCAGTATATACTTTTACATAAAGCCACAACGCGACAAAGGGTTGCACCCTTCGCCCGAGCTCAATTCTGCACCAAGAACGCTGCAATCTATTTACTCCAAGCCATGTAAAGCTGCAACGATTTTAAAACCAGTTCTTTTTTACAACACATTATAAAGACTGGCTGGCGAACTAGTACCCAATTTTTTTGCCATCTCATTTTGAAATCTGCAAAGGATTTTGGGCTTTATTCTTTTTACAATAACATTTAAGTTTTATTTTTCATTTGTCGCTTTTATTTTGGTGGTTATTGTGGTCAGGTATATAAATGTTTCCTTGGATTAAAGTGGGGATGCGAATCGTTGAAGGATTGAGAGCTGCGATCGAATTTAGTTCGTTTCTGGCTACCGATCGATACGACCGCTTGCTAAATTACATCAAAATGTAACAGTGAATAATTTTATACAAATAAATCCAAAATAATACTTTACTTCAATACCGAAGCATTAAGAAGAAAATGATCATGATCCAGCTGCTATTTAATCTCAACAAAAATACCAAAAATTCAAGTGATTAAAATCCTTACAAAATCAAACTCTCAAAATGTCATTTAAAGTAACAAGTCAGTGTTGCAATTATCTTTTATACTCAGTGAAGTCTCAAACAGAAAACGTTCAAAAATCAACTCTTCAATACCGAATTATTTCAAGAAGAAAATGCAGATCCAGCCAGTATTTAAATCTCAACAAAAGTACTAAAAATCTGAAATCCCAGACGATCACGAGGCAACAGACCACTGGTAAGATAAAACCAAAAAATAAACAATTTTGTTTATTTATTTGTGCAGAGTAGACGCACGCCATACGGTCGACGCGCATTCTACGCAAAATGACAACAATCGCTCGACAATTGTTGTTGTGTACCCTGGCCATTGGATTGACGCGCGATTTTTCCTTTTCTTTACTTATGCCGCTACAGTTGGCTGCGTCATTTTCATTTATTTATTAGATGACTTCGGCTTTTGTTTGTGTCTGTTTTCTGTCTAGTGATTTTTCTACTTCCTGACGTTTTCAGCTTAGGTTTGTTTCTGTTACGCTGTATATCCTATAAAATGTTATTGTGTTTTGTTTGTATTACCAGACTGCAACGCTGACGTAAACTTGCTATTTTTCAAACAGTCAAACCAGGGTGGAGAAATATTGTGGTACATACAAATATGTTTCCGAGTGGAAATCGAACCTACGACACGCAGGTCAGTGGCTCAGCCATCGCGCCAATTGTGCCGTTAAAATTTTAATCATGTTTCAAATTTTTCTAGCATTTCAAAACGACGAAATTCAAACGGTGCATACTTTATTATAGGAAGAT
The DNA here is from genome assembly GCA_036375495.1 of Agrotis segetum. NCBI lineage: Eukaryota > Metazoa > Arthropoda > Insecta > Lepidoptera > Noctuidae > Agrotis > Agrotis segetum. The sequence continues at coordinate 675,118 of JAQSVV010000118.1, forward strand.
AGCATTTTTTTATCGTGGTAAAATTATCAAATGAGTCCTCCCACCCAGGGCAGGGCGAAGAACTGTCAGACATGTACTGACAGTGTCCACGGTGTCCTTCAGTAGCCCTTTATGTTCCGGTGTCACAGTAATGACATAAGTCCCGCGACCATAGGAAGATAGCATGGAATAATCTATCTTTTTAGAAAATTCGTAGATATAACTAAAATTAATTAACGTTCTGAAAGCCCGTTTTCTGGGAAGAGGGTTCAAGTCCCGCCCGAATCAATATTTGTATATCCTATGGTTATTTGTTCCGGGTTACAGTGTTTGTTGATAAGAGTTTTTACTTTTGCTTTAATTATCACTTTTAAAATCTAAATCTGTTTTGTTACAAAACAGATTTCGTAATTATTTACGATTTCTGTTTTTTTTTTAATTTAATTTTTTTTAATATTGAATTTAGAACATAAAACAATTACTTCCTACCTGAGCGTTAAATTTAAATTAAATACCGACTATTTTTAAATTATTAACAGTTAACCTGTTAGCAAATTGCGTTCATTACTTTGGCTTAAAGATGTTATAAATTACTTTAGGTATAGGTAGGTATATCACGATATTAACTTAATTAAAATGATTACTTCGAAAGTTCGAAACCTGCAATTGTGTGGAAAAATCGTCTACATTTTAAATTACTTTGCTTTCAATTATTTATTTTTACTTATCATTTATCTTATTAACCTTTATTTGCCGATAATTAGTGTCCTAACCTAACAGTAAACTCATCAATCAAACGTATCCCTATTCTAAAACTTCTCACGTTTGTTATTCGCATGCGCTAGAAAAGTTCTAACCCACATGCGAAACACCAAATCCAAAATCCGTGATGATAAATCAGCCATTTTCTTTTTCAGTGCAAACCAATACATCTGCAAACGAAAACAGTTTCAACGCGTCGCCATTACACGTCAAAAACAAAACAAAATTCGGCGGGAATTTCAAAAATGGAACAATAACCTCTAACTCGGCCACGGACGCCCGTTCGGTTAAAAAGACAAAATCGACCAATATTTACTCACGAACCGATGGCCGACACTTCGCTGGTCGAATTCTTTTACCGATTCCGATATGAGTATCGATTGTAATCGATACTGGAGGGAATCGATTTGAGTTTTAATGTTCGGTGAAGGGTTTAGATAAATAGTTTCTTTTGTGTTTGCTTGTTGTGTTAAGGGCTTGTTTTGTCATGATAACAATATGGATTTAATTAATTTTAATGAAGGAGAAAAGATGGTTTAGTTTACATCATCTTCATCGTGTTCATTAGCAATAGTAAAAACATTGTATTTTCTAGCCATTTCTTCATTTTGTGAAAATGTAAAACTTTTTTAATTACCGTCGTATCATGATTGTGTCGTATTATATAGAATTATGCAAAATTAGAAAATTAAGTAAAAGAAAATAAGTGACAAAACAGGCTTTTTTGATATTTAGAAAAAACATTTACAAAAACTGTTTTCATTTTAGAAATAAGATTTTTAGAATTCATGATTGTACCTGATACTGTGATACATTTCAAAAGTTCAAAAATGGATGTTTTTAAAACTGCTTCCATTATTGTTAGTTTTATTTAATATGTCTGTTACAGACCATTATTACTACTTGCAATTTAAACATGCTCCCGAAACTGAACTCATCAATTTATTATTTAGAATGAAGGATGTTAATATTTTTGTTTCAAATTCTTTATCATTAAAATATTAATGACTTGTCTTGCCTGAATTCAAAATATTAAAATATATAGTCAAAAACGGACTCTTAAAAATCCGTAAGTTTAAATTTGTTGAAAAAAAACCATTTCCTTTAGATATACTGATTACCTTTGTTACCGACCTAAATTTGTTCTACTTACTGGCAGTCAAGTTTAAGAAAATAATAATATATCTAATGTCAAAATAAAAGAAAATTTAATTTGGTACTCTACCAATTTCAATCTTTTGTTATCCAAAATTGTGTCTATATCTTGTCTTAATAATTCTGAAACATAATTCAAAAGTTGACAACATGCTAAATCCAATCACCTACTATTTTCTAACATTCCGATTATGTATTTTTTGCAGTCGTACATTTTTTTAAATTTACTTACGCTTTTTATCCTAATAGGAACCTAAAATTTCGATGTTATAATGTTTTCTATTGATTTATTATTTCTATTTACATTTTAAATTCAATGATTCAAACTATTTTTTAAAGTTTCAAAAATAATGTGTGTATTTTTTTTTTCAAATCAATTGAGCAAATTTTTGCCATTTTGGACCAACACTCCTAATATTTTAGTTAAATACACGAAACTAATCCAACATTCTAAATGAGGTATATTACTAGATACTTATTTGATCAATTTAGTCCCTTATTCATCCAAAGCATGTAGAAATAAAAATAGTCCAAAATTTATCTTCATAACACACTCATAAAACAAGAATGTATCAATTAAAAACAGATTTAAAATTTGTCCAAAAGGTATACTTAGAACAGATTTCAAATTTTGGTCATCGTTTACTACCAAATTTTCAATTTCTTTGCAAAAAATTATTTTTTTTTAGATAAGAATTGCATCAAAATGACAGAACTGTGCTCAAAAATACTTACGTACCCATTTATTACATTATTTAATTCATTTTAAATCTGTTTCAAAAAAATTCAAAAGCCACTTTTGCTCGTAAACACTTTCAAAAACGCTTTTTATTGAATCCCATTCCAACAAAAAAATACTTAATTTTATCCTAAGGTCCAAAACATCAAAAATAACTCAACTTTGGTCAAACAGCAGCTGACGTATAACAAACAGGAATCTTTTAACAATATTGATTTCAACAAACACAAAGTCGATACACAATCAATACCGAACGTTTGCTTATTGATTTAAAACCATAGACGATTCGATTTTTAAATAGACAGATGTGAGGACATTCTGTTTGCTGTTGTCAAATTAGTTTAAATTTAGAACGTCAGCTGCTACTGTCTATTTATTTTTAATAATGATACTTCAAAGCTTTTCTTATTTTCAAATTATTGTTTGCAATATAATAATTCATCGCTTTGTGATGTTCTGATTACTTACTGTATGCATTCTAATGCATAGAATAAAATTGTTATAATTATAGCTCGAAATCCAAATTAACAATTTGATAAAGAAAATTGAATTAACTCATTTCTGAACGATTACAATTTGCTTTGCCGACCATTGACATTTGAACTACCTGATTGCATTTTAATCTGACAAACAAACATTTCACTGCATAAACATAAACGACCTTTTTTGTTTTTTATTATAATCCGTCAGATAAATTACATATTTGTCAATTTGTGCACACTAAACGTAATCTCCTAAAATCGTAATCATTCATAATTCATACATTTTGTGCTTAATTTAACGCGCGCTTTCACTTTGAGGATTTCACCTTCAGTCAGCCTATATTGTTCCCACTGCTGGGACACAAGCCCATCTCTCTATTAATGTTGTGTGTGAAACACATTTTCAATCGCATCTCGATTCTTTTTGACAGTTCAATAACACCTAATTTGACAAACGTGAGAAACAAATGGATTAGGAATAGAGGAATAGACACCATTAGCAATAATTACAAGCAAAATATTTTTCTAAAATTATATCAACATTTTATTTTAGACCTGAAAATTAAATAAGATTTTAAGTACCCATAACCATTAAATTTTGCTTTCCTGTATTCAAATAAAATAGAGTTTGGCTCATTTATTTGGCTACTATCATACATTATGAGATAATCACATTTTGACTGTTCATCAAAAATGTATCAATTGATTGGTGTGTCCACTACCAGATTTCTTAAAAATCTTTCACATTGTGATTGCAAGTGTGTTCAAAATATCTTTAGTTAGGTATTGATATTGTGCAGAATTGCAGATCCTAAGTGACTCTATGCTAGCTTGCTTTTAAGTAATGTATAAGTAATTAATTCCTTATATTTTAACACATGCTACCTCCTACCATATAATTTGTATTGTATACTTTTTTCTGACTTCCAGTTTAAAATGTCATTTGTTTGTACTCTCTTAGAATAATTTTCTGATTATTTTTATCTTCCTAATTATGCCTAAACAGTATTTCCGCAACCAAATCAATTGTGTAACAATTTTTGTGTCTAAAATAAACATTTGTAACATAACCTTTTTTGTCATTTTCCCCTATTTTCCAAGGTCCCCTTTAAAAGGACAATAACATTCTAATTTTGAATTATTTCACTCGCCAACACAAACCCGTTTAAAACTCTGAAGCGCATGTAATTACACGAAAACAAAATACGTACGAAGCCGGCGCCATCTTGAATCCGCGAAGCGTCACAGTTTTTGCTAAAAAAGGCCTAAGTACGCGACCATTCTACATACATATTATGCGAGAGACAGCGGTGATTAAGTGCTGTATTTTCCCAGTGAAAAGTGCGCTCTAGTGTCCTAAAAATTTAGTTGAAATTCGTGTGAGGGGTTTGGGTTTTTTTTGGTCGTGCTTCAAGGGATCGAGGAGCATTTAGCCGGCCCACCCTCGCGTTTGCGATTTCTTACAGAGCAATATATTATTAATATATGTGGGGTCCTGCGGAGAAAAATGGCGAGTTTTCGAAGGGAAACTGGGTGTTTTATTGTCGGCCTGGTGTGCTAAATGGGGTGGATTATAAAATTGTCTGCGCACCCACTTTTATGTAGAAAAGATATGGTTTGAACGCGCCTGAATTATTTTTCGTCGTTTATCTCGCTTTAATGGCGGGGAAACGAGCATCAGGATAAAGTGAGTCGTGAACTTATTTTACTGAAAGCTTGTTATAAAGGATTTTGAGTTTTTAGCGGTCTTTCAATCTATGTTGAGAGCAAAATACTCGTATGTAACTTTGTGCACTATTTTATTGAATAGGCACCATCGACAAAGTGGAATTATGACCCACCGTAAGCTTATTTTTCTACAGACAATCAAATACAATGGGGATGGCAACTCAAAGCTAATCGTAGATGGCGCTGTGATAGTTGGTCCCCTACGTCAGATTAATGTCTACCTTGTGCAAAAAACAAATAAGATTTATTATTATAAAAATTGAGTATAAATACAAAACAAATATGGAAAATTATTCGTCAATGCAAGTGCATTTATTAAAAGAAAAACTAAGACGCCGCGGTGCATCTACAAGAGGAAAAAAAAGTGATTTAGTTGAGAGGTTAGAAATTTGATTCTACAACATTAAACACACATTTACTTGTAGTTAGGTTTTAAAATTGTATTTTCAAGTAGGTATTACTTGTGCTAGCCTCTACAAAGAATATAGTACTGCTTCTGATATTCTTTATTGAGAAAAATGTCATCAAGTTTTGTGTTTGTCTTCTTCATCTAATTTACATCTATTTTATAAATTGGAGCATTATGAAAAGAATTTTAACTTCCTAACACCACTACTATCACAAATCTCGGTTCTGGTGATAATTCTTCCACCAGACGAACCGTTTCATGATATAGAGCGATGCAGTACTTAACCTCCAATAGAAATTAGATATTATTTTGAAAGGTGTATTCCATTGTTTAGTTACGGTATAATCATAGAATTTCATTAGTAAATTCAACTAACGGCCTGTGCCGGCTTCGCAAGGGTAGATAATTTTGTTTATTATAAAGCTTTTCCTTAGTGATAATACAATTTTTGTTCTCACAGCAGTCACAGCAGCTACTCATTATTTCTTGATAGTGTGGATTGTAGGAAATTTGTATGTTCCATCATTTTTACAGCCACACAACATCTACTCATTTTACATCAATAAATCGTTTTTTTTCATAAAATTCCTTTAAAAATGACAGTTCATATGGGACCAAAACGTCAAAGTCACTTTGACAGTTGCCTTCCCCATTAGGTCCACATTCGCGTAAACATACATATCCATGGTAACGACTTTGATCTTTGTCAATTTGACGGATTCAAACGATTTATTGTCAAAATGGGTCATGATTGTACTTACATACTGTAGTTTTTTTTTCAAATAATAGGTTCACATACTTTATTAAGCTGATTCTTTAATTTTATAGACTAACATGGAACCTAGATGGGTAATTCAGAATATTGTATGCGCTAGAGATTGAACACATCTTGAAATAGGCGAAATAAGAAATTGCAATAGATTGAGATGGTCAAATTAGAAACGCAACAGATTTTCCTGTAACTATTTATTAAAATCGTTAAGTTTAAATTATTTTTATACACATACATGATGTTTGCAGTAAATAGTTACAGCTAGAGTTATCGATAATTTTGGAGGCATTGACAAAAAACATTGTTGAGTAACATTGGCTGAGTTACCTCACGAGAGGTTTTACGCTATTAATGTTACACGTTGTATAAGTATTATATAACCAAGCATCAAATAACCATTCTTTCACATATCTTCATTCGCCATACACTGTTTGTATATAAATTAAAGGGTTTTGTGCGAATCAGCAACACCTATTCATCTGAACCATATATGGACCAGCTTTATTTCTGTTATGTGCCAAATAAGTCCTTTATGTGCCAAATAAAGGACGTTTATTTTCGCTACGGACTGCTTTAAGCTATAAAAATGGCGCGCAAGCTTAATTTGAATGCGTAAGAAATAAATCCGTTTTTTGTTTTTATTCAAACACCCTGTATTGTGGGTTTAAGGTACGTGATACAATTATAGGGGCCGTTACAAAAGAAGTAGGCTTTTTAATGTTTTTAGGTTAGAGAGGATTCGTGTGAAAAATAATAAAATTTGGGCTTTGTTTCAAAAATTTTTTGTGAGTGTGAATTTAATTTTGTTTTATATGAAATTCTCGGATTTTGTACATCAATACTAGAGCTCTCGAGATAGAATTAACAAAATAACTCATCATCATCAACTTATAATGTTCCCACTGCTGGGACACAGGCTTCCTCTCTGTGAGAGGGAGTGGGCTAATCCACCACGTGAGCCCAGTGCCGATTGGTAGATTTCACATGTCTGCGAATTTTTAGTTCTAGGACATGCCGGTTTCCTCACGATGTTTTACGACTCCGTTTTGAGAGCAGTGGTGATGAAATAAATTACACAAAGTACTGCTTCTGGCTGGGTTCGAACCCACGGTTTAAAACTAATAAGTCGGGGTCTTTTCCCATTTACTTCTGTTTTTTAAATTGTTCTTTATTTTATCACAACCTAAAATCCTATGTCTTCTAAACTCTTCGGAACGAAATATTTATACAAATATATTATTTGTTCTATGCGGGAATCAAACCTTTGACACACAGCAGTCAATCGGTCAGCCACTGTACGGACCATGAATTTTTTTTTTTATGTAAAAAAACACATTCTCTATCAATGCATCCCGAATTACTAAAATGCGCTCTCCATATTCATTTTCATTTTACACTGACATGACATGTTATTTTCAGCCTACCTTCATAATATAATTCCTCTAAAATTTTATAAACAATTTTCCATATGCCCACGGCATACATAAAATAGACACGGATTTTACATAAACCAGTATAAAAGTATATAATAAAAGGTCGGAAATAAGCTGGGGAAAATAGACTGTAGATCAAATACAATAGAGTTAAATTTCGTTTACAGGACAAAATAGACACCCTCATCTATTACTAGCAATAGGGTGACGGTCTATTGGGGGAATCGGGGGTACTATTTTATAAATAATTAATGTACAACAATATTTAATTTATTCCTAAATATATTTCGTGATTGGTTTGAACGTTTATATAAAATTATAAAAGTGGGGTGAGTGAAAATAAATAATTTACGATTGCAACTATTTTGTAGTTTTCCGGAACAAATAGAACGCAGTTTTAATTATTCACGTTAATGACTTTGTAATTACGTGCTTATGATAATCGCTGTTTGTAAGCCGTGATGACGTTTGTGTGTTGATATGTACCGTGTACGGTACCTTGTATGTACGGTCGACAAAGTAGAATCATGACCCATTTTGACAAAAAATCCTTTGAAAACGTCAAATTGACAAAGATCAAAATCGTAACCATGGATATGTATGTTTACGCGAATGTGGACCTAATTGTATTTGAATGTCTGTTGGAAAATAAGCAGGTCGCCTATGGCCCATCGATAAGCGGTTATTGGATAGACTGATACGTTTTCTATGTTTTGTAAATGTTTTGGAACAACCTGCGTGTTATGTTAACGTCTATCTTTTTCTAAAGATTACGAAGACCCCATAATTTCCTGATTTGTAAAGAAAGTTGAGCTTTGCTAAGAAAGTTATTTCTTATTTCTTAAGATTATATAAATCTCGACTTTGCCATTTTAACATAAGTTTTCGATCTTTAAGCTTTTAAAATAATGTTTAAGTATTTTTAATGAAATTTGTCAAAAAGTTAAGACTTCATAACATGATATGACCTTTTTATGTTAACAACTTAACCTGGTTTATGATTTGTAATAAATACTGTTCCCGAAGCGTATCGTTTCTCTATAAACTAAACACTCACTTTTTATGGAAAAACACTCTCACTCACTAACTTCTTTCGTTCATATATAAGGTTTCGTACCTAAAATGTAAAACGGGACCCTATAACTAAAACTCCGCTATCGGTCACTAGGCTGTATTACTTAAGCACAGTACCCTTAACACGAGTTTTCACTATTTTACTTTACAGCGCCTTTCCAGTATTTACAGCGTTTCTTGTATAAAAAATGGAACTGAGCCTCTGGTGTGCGAAGAAGAAACTAATTTTTTACTCGAAATTTGTCAATTTGAAAATGTCAAACTTCCAGTTTACTTTACATCAGAATAACTGAAAACTCATCATAAGGCTTTTAGATGATGTATTTCAGTTGCCGATATAGAAAACAAATACTAACGCACAGATTAAGGGCTGATTTTTCAATAGTCAGATATCTTTTATCTGAGGAATAAAAATGGCGGTTTGACAGCTTGTCTATGAAAAACATGTCAAATCGTTATTTTAATTCTTCAGATAAAGGTTATCTGACTGTTGAAAAATCAGCCGCACACCACAATCACACCAGACATGGTTATACTGCTCTTCTTAACGGACTTCTAATTTTACTTAGATAGTTATAACAGCAATTTAATTCTTCGTGTCTATTATCTATCGAATAATTCCTAGGCCGGATTGCAGTACAGTACAGTAGTACAGTATAGTAGTACAGTACAGTAGTACAGTACAGTAGTACAGTACAGTACAGTAGTACAGTACAGTAATACAGTACAGTAGTACAGTACAGTACAGTACAGTAGTACAGTACAGTAATACAGTACAGTAGTACAGTACAGTACAGTAGTACAGTACAGTACAGTAGTACAGTACAGTACAGTAGTACAGTACAGTACAGTACAGTAGTACAGTACAGTAATACAGTACAGTAGTACAGTACAGTACAGTAGTACAGTACAGTAGTACAGTACAGTACAGTAGTACAGTACAGTACAGTAGTACAGTACAGTAATACAGTACAGTAGTACAGTACAGTACAGTACAACAGTACAGTACAGTAGTACAGTACAGTACAGTAGTACAGTACAGTACAGTAGTACAGTACAGTACAGTACAGTACAGTAATACAGTACAGTAGTACAGTACAGTAGTACAGTACAGTAGTACAGTACAGTAATACAGTACAGTAGTACAGTACAGTAGTACAGTACAGCACAGTAGTAGTACAGTATTCTACGTGTATTTGTCGTTTGGCTTCGGCAAGCATTAAGACTGTATAGTCTTAATGCTTGCCGAAGCATTAAGACTATACAGTCTGTACAGACTGTATAGTCTTAAGACTATACAGTCTGTGTGTCTGTGTGTGTGTGTGTGTGTCAGTTGCCGAAGTATTAAGACTATATAGTTTTTAAGTTGCGAATCGTTAAATTTTTGAGTTGTGTGTGGTCTAATTTTGTGCTGGCAGAGCAGATTACTCATTTTGCGTCTCGAAAGACTTTTCTATGAAACCAGCCGAAATCACGCGACTCACTACTTAACGCACGTTCGGCTTAAGCGTATTTAAATAATAGATTCCTATTACTTTTAAAGTCACCAGCACCAGTACCCCAGTGAAGAGTTGGATACATCACATCATTTGAGAAGTTGAAGTGTAGGTTTCATCTATCACATATTCCTCCACTCCAGTTTTTGCATGTTCGCTGGCTATAAGGCGAGTATCAAAGAGTTGACCATGTTCAAGGGAGGGTTTTGTTTTTAACAACTTTCTCCATAGAACCCCATGCACGCAGTATATTGGTAAAAAGTTTCTGTACCCTTAGCACGAGTTTTCACTATTTTACTTTACAGCGTCTTTCTAGTATTTACAGCGGTTCGTGTATGGAAAAATGGAACAGCGCCTCTGGTGTGCGAAGAAGGAACTATTTTTTTCCTTGAAACTTGTCAATTTAAAGATGTCAAAGTTCCAGTTTACTTTACGTCAGAATAACTGAAAACTCATGATAAGGCCTATGGGGAGGATCCAGCTACAATGGGGAAGGCAAATCAAAGCTAATTGTAGATGGCGCCACCATAGCTTAGTCCTAGTCCGGCCAATGACGTAGTACTATTTTGAAGTACCTTTAAGATTTGAACTGATTGGTACCAATGACGATGCTTGGAACAAGCTATACTAGCGCCATTAATTCCCCAGTTGCCATCCCCATTAATCCCTAATCACTTCGGCTGGGTGGAATCCACTTACTAGTGTTCCACCCCAGGTAACTGCACCACAGGCTATCAATAACCTGCAGTGACGGCTGAGCAATCCCAATTCCAATGGCGTTGGTGGTAGGTCTAGCACTCGTGAGCTGCAGCTGAAAATCAGCGTCAGGTGGTAACCTTTGTGCTGCCAATTTGCTAATGCTGAGCAGGGGGGTATTACAACGTCTTCGGTAAGATTCCGACCAACCGGCCGGAATCGGCTGCATTTTACAGTGCGGTAAAGAACATTGAAATCTATCAACAGTAAATACAGTTCATATTGGAAGCAACATCAGCGACACGTCGCCACGTGTCGCGGAATATAACTTAACTTTAATAACTTTGCAAGCAAACATGAACTGTATTTACTGTTGATAGACTCTACTTCAATGTTCTGTTCGCATTGTAAAATGCCGCTGATTACGGCCGGTTGGTGGAAGTCTTACCTTAAAACCAGGCTTGTTCCGGCGAGTGAAAGTGACGGAGCTATCTAAGTCGTCTAGCGCCATCTCGTTCTCTCACTGGAACAAGCTTGGTTTACAGACGTGGTAATACTCCCCTGAGGCCCTTTGGCATTAAAAGATTAGATACGTTGTGTTAGTTTTAAGTTTTGATGCTAATAAACGCAATTTTCTTTTCTTCTTCACCAGGGCCGCCAGGCTCGCGACCATCAGTCCTGTTGGAATCCGACGATAATCAGTTTTTACTATGTTTCATCAATGCGCAGGAGTTCCACTTCCTTCTGGTTATTCTCGCTCCATCTTAGGCCTCACCTTTGCCTCTGTGCTAGATTGAGGGCAATAGCAAATCTATTTTAAACGAAAAAAAAAACTTTCAGGAGGGAAAGATCCGTGCTTTACCAACTAGCAAAAGATGTCGTAAGAATGCCAGCAGCACGTTTCACATTCGGCTATTGATCGAGAGAAAAAGTCGAGAGATGGATCCAACCACGTTCTCTCGACGCGATTTAGGCGCACTTCTCTCAGCTATTAAGTGCTGTGAACATCGTTAGATTTAGGGCGTCTTGGACTTTCTTCTATTATGCACTGAACACAACTGCACAGCCTTTGAGAGCATTTCGAACCACGATGTTTTATTTACCACAAGCAGACCAGCAATGAATGGTACCGTGGTACAAAAGGATAAGCCGATTTTTTTACCACTGTCTCGCCAGATGTGGTCGACGGTGAAGCACGCTTGCCTAGAAGTACATAACCTGTTTGTCAAGAGATCAGTTGATTGTAACGCGCGATTCGACAGAGAGGGTGACCCCGCGGAGTACGGTCTTGTTTATTATGCACCACAACCTTTATAAGTATTTCTTTAATTTTTAAGAATTTTATATCAAAATATCTAGTTGGGAAGAATTGGCAGATTTAAGACACCCTATAATAATCACATTATAGGGTGTTCTAAAATCTGCCGCTGCAAGAAGCGCGTCACTGCGTACGTAACGTATTGATAAAAATTTTCTACTTCACAAGTAATAATCAACATAGTTTTTGTTCAGGAAGGTATTCAAGTTGATAAAGGGCTGATTTTTCAAAAGTCAGATAACCTTTATCTGAGGAATTAAAATAACGGTTTGACATATTTTTTCATAGATATGCTGTCAAACCGCCATTTTTATTCCTCAGATAAAAGTTATCTGACTATTAAAAAGCCCCTAATACTGGCCTATACGATAATCACAGAATTTCCAAAATGACAGGAGGGATCTTGCCTCAGTGGCAGGAGGGTTGACTTGCTACGCTAAAGGTGGTGAGTTCGATTCCCGCATAGTCCAAATCATTTTTGCGAACTAAACAGTAGTTTTTTTTTCTAGAAAAGTAGAGTTTTCTTTTTAATTTTTAAGGTCCAAAATTATTGTAATTTGTCTACAATAATAAAAAATAGGTTATGAAATTAAACTATGATGGTACCGAATAATAATATAAAAAACCTATTCTAGGTTTAACAATCAGAAGGCTAATTCACGTAATTTTATGACGCGCCGATGAAGTAGCAGTGCAGTTGTAGTTAAGTTCAAGTTCGAGTGATAAACGGTATTCTTGTAATCTTTGGACTGCGCGTAAGCTGCGCGTGAACTGCACGTCAAACTGACAGGAGAGAAAAATCATTACGCACTAAATAATCGAATGGAATCGATTAAATTTCAATGAATATGACATTAATAAGATATTAAAATAATACCCTAGTACAAATTTTAGTGCTGATTCACAATCAAGATTCACAATCATGTTGCGATCCGAAACACTCACCAAAGACGCGCAGCAGTAGAATACCGATGATGCGCTCGCGTGACGCGAACTTGACGCGCGCGTGTCTGACAGGCGGTAGAGAATACGAAAAACGTTGTTTTGATCGAAACTTAACTGCAACTGCACTGCAACCGCGCTTGTTTAGTTACGCAGATCACATATCTAACATACTTGTTATTTGATTCTATTTCTCATCAGAAAAATAAGGGCCGAGGCTCACCCTACTCGAGACAATACTCGTACAAACAGGGTTCGACACCCGTTCTCAACTTAAGATGTAACTCGGCTACTCACTCATAGATGGCGCTGTTTTCAATAAAACAGTTTTAGAAATACTGTCTTATAATAGTACAATAGACAATATTTAATAAATTTAAAAAAAACAGAACTATAGTATAAAAAAATTAATATTAGTAACTAAACTGTAACAGTTTTCTAAGCAATAACGATTAGTACTTCTAAACATGCACAGATGGCGCTGAACACTAATCGCTACGCCGCCGCCGTAGCTCCTTCGTAGACCACATCTTTAAAAGTTCGATGCTAAAATTAAGTTACTATAAGTATACAATGAATAGTTAATAATTCTTACCATTTCAATAATAATTATTATTTAAATAATTAAATGCATCCTTAATTGATATTGATTTAAAATAGGCACGTCTATCTTTCATTATTTTTGAAACTATGGACAAAATAACGCATTCAATCATTTGATAAAATATTTTAACTAATTAGGCATCCGGTTTTACTAATGGGATAGCAATCAGTCATCAAAAACATTGGCATATGCATGATAATTAGACTCTTTTCATTTGAAACACTATTTCAATTTCAAAAGGAAATTAGTACCTACGTTTTAAAATAATACAGTTTACTGTATTGAAAAATAGTGCTTTTCTACTAAATACGAGTGTATGAAATAATATCTTACAAAGGTATTTTGTTATAAAAGCAAGGCAAAAAGCATTTAAGACATACTTACATTTTATTACACTTGCTCATGTCGAATTGGCATTTCCAGATGTAGTACACTGGTACACTTGGGTTGCGGGCCTGTCATAAAAGGGCAACGTGGCCCTGGAATACAGTCACGTGTTTCAAGGAACACGGTGATTTTTAATAAAACGAGATGTAAAGTTGCGCCAAGGTTAAGGCCCGTCATTCACCAAAGCGGAGAGGAGATGTCTGTTGTAATAAGCGTCTGTCATTTTGCGGAGAGTAAATGTGTAATCTGATTGGTTATTCAAACACATCTCCTCTCTTCCCCGCTTTGGTGGATGTCGGGCCTTATCCTTAAAAATGTATGGTTAGTCTGAAGAATATTATCCTGGTTGTAACTTTAGTAACTTGTTGTTACTTTGTAACGATTTTTCACGGAATATTTTATGAAAAGTTAAAATACATAATATATCTTCTAACTACAATCTTGAACATGAACTCGCGAACATAAGCCATTGAAGGTAGGCAGGAACAACAGAACACCACCTGCTGCAATCATTACTCCTCCACGTCCATACGTCTCATCATCAGCAGCCTATAAATGTTCCCACTGCTGGGACACAGGCCTTCTCTCTCTGAGAGGGAGCTGGCCATAATCCACAGTCACATGTCTTCGAATTTTTGGTCTATGGACATGATTGTTTCCTCACGATGTTTTCTTTCATCGATTTGAGAGCAGCGGTGATGAAAAAAATTACACAAAGTAATGCGCACAGCTGGGTTCGAACCTCCAATCTGCAACTCGTGAGTCGGAGCCGATACCACTGGGCCACCACACACACCCACTGGGCCACCACTGCTCATACATCTAGTTATATCTATTTACTAGCTGTTGCCAGCGGCTTCACCCGCTACAACTCGAAAATTATCCCACGGGAACATAAAATCGGGATAAAAGCTATCCTATGTGTTAATCCAGGTTATAAACTATCTGTGTACCAAATTTTAGCCAAATCCGTTCAGTGGTTTTTGCGTGAAAGAGTAACAAACATCCATACATCCATACTTACAAACTTTCGCCTTAATAGTAGTAGGATATTTGAAAGTATAAGAACAAACGTAGAAGAATAATTAACACATTGTTATGCTAAATGCAGCTTTTTTACAGATTAAGGTATGGTTTGAAGATTCTACAGTGTGATTTTTTTTAACTATTTGGATGAGCTTTGCATAGATGGATTTGTATGGATGCAAGTGGCGAATTGTCGTTCGGCATGGCGGTCTAAGGGGGAGGCATATGTTCAGCAGTGGATGTCTTCCGGCTGATGATGATGGATAAGCTTTACAAAATATTAAATTTTAGATTGTCTTAAAACTAAGAATATTCTAAGTCGATTGCGTTCGATTAAACTCGAAATCAAGCTCATGATAGTAAGTTGTGAAAGATAGATATCATTGTAATAGACAGACTATGCCAAGAGGTGCAGCCATTAGTTTGGTTTAAGTTAAACATTATGTCTGTATACTTTTTCGGTATTCGTAATACCTTTATGTATTTATTATTATAAGAAATACGAACGGTTACATTCTGCCAGTCTCCTTTGTTTGCTAATATTCCAACGGGTCTGAGGCCCAAGCATGAATTCTAAGTATTTGACCATACAGCGTACTTGAAGTATTAGTAGTAGTCAGCCGAGAGAGACAAAGTACTTATTGTGGTCTTCTTTTTTTTGTGACAGTATTCTGTGGCTCTCCTGTTTCATTGTATGGAAAATTAAAAAATGCCTCTAGTAAACGAACACGGAACTTATTTAATCCATTTGTCTCCGTTTACTTTACACAAAAACGTGAAAACTCCTGATGAGGCCTGAGAAATCAGAATTCGATTGACCACTGAATTACAGACTTTTATTCCGGTTTTTGTGGCAATGCGTATGGAATTAATCCATCTGTCCTCTTATACTTATTAATTTAATTACGATACAATATTTAATTAGGAGAATATTTGAGGTTTCTTGTAACTTTTCCTCCATGAGTAAGTAATCATGTAGGCTAAGGTAAATCAAAATGGTTTTACTTAAATATTTGAACACTTCTCTTTGTACGAGTTTTCACTCTTTTACTTTACAGCGTCTTTCCAGTATTTACAGCGTTTTTGTATGAAAAAATGGAACAGCGCCTCTGGTGTGCGAAAAACGAACTAATTTTTTCCTTGCAAATTGTCAATTTGGAATTGTCAAAGTTCCAGTTTATTTTACGTCTCAAATACTGAAAATTCGTGCTAAGGGTACTGGCTAGACAAATCACTACTTTTTTTACAGGTTGTAAAATCATCAAATAAGTCAAGGGATCCCAAACTGTCATATTGCTGACACTCTTTGAGGCCCGCGTGGAGCACGATGCGCCGTCGACCCGGGCATGGTCCGTGATCGGACGGGTCCTTCCGTCCTGGGTGAAAGTCAAGCGACTGTCTGACTCGTACTGACTAAAATCCAACGTGTTCAATTGTCCATCACGTTCCAGAATCACAGTTATTTGTTTGAAAAGAGTCTCTTTAAAAAACCTCTTTAAAGTTCAGGCATTTATATTGGTCATGTCATACAAGGTCCATGTAGGTTGGTGTCTGAGATGATCTCTCTTGTAGTAGAATGATGATGATGATTTATGGTAAGTAATATTTTTTTTTCTTTCTTTGTTCATTATCTTCATTGTATGACTTAAAATAACGGTGAAAGCTGATGAGAATTACTAGAACTACAGTTTTTTTTTCTTGTACAACTCGGTTTGTTATTTGAGTGAAAAATGTGAGAGTCCTGTTTATACATTTTGCAATTAGAAAGTTATAAGCCGTTTCATTAATATCGGTTGATTTACAAAGAATGGAATTTTCATTTTTTTTAATCATCTAGGTATATTAGTATTTTTCTCGCCAAGCAATGTTTGAAAGCTTGATCAGTTTTATAATAGCCGACAACTATAAAAAAGTGAAAAATATAAAAACAAAAATGAACTAGAGGAATGAAAAAAGTTTCCACAAAAAGGTTCTCAAAATATTTATATGTACATGCCGCATTCTGAACGCTACCACGCGATTCTTTAAAAAAAGAAAACTCGACGCGTTACCATGGCAACACGCTTGGCGCCAATACAATAACATTTAATTCATTAAGAGTAAATCGGGCCCGACTCGGGCAAGGGGCACTATACATTCAGTATAGCTTCCCTTATTTATGAACTGCCCTCGTATACAACACAACTGTTGCGAACTGTCCCCCACTCTATCGAATTATCGGAATGAATAGCTATATTAATTAACTCAGGTATTAGTTCACTAGGTGAATAGACCGGTCTGAAAATTTACTAATAATGACTTTAAAAAGCTAGACATTAAAACCCAAAATCGATCAATAGGTAAAGTCTATCCTTTGTTTCAAAAAACTACGCATACTTTTCATATCCAACTGAATAGGCAATTACCAGTCAGTAGGTTGGCGCGCGGAATTATGAAAGACCACGATTAATCAGCGTCAACGTACATACATACGCTTTGTTCCACAGCTCTATTTACTATGTACATAGCGGTGACATCTCATTATATACCGCGACTATGTACACCTACCCGCCGATCACCTATCTAGGAAGTTTGCACGCAAAAATCTAGCGCTAGGTGCTTGCCCCCCGCACACACGCACAGCACCGCCAGCCGCCTAGCCGCTAACACATCGCGGCTGCGAGTGAGACTGCGTGCTAGAAAAAGACAGCCATAAAAAACTCCCCGTGGTGTGAGGTGCTGCCCCCAAAAAAAGCACCAAAAACGCAATCTGCGCAACTTCCCGGCGCAGAATCGTTAACGACTCCGGCTCTCTTTATCGTACACGCCGTGCCTCCTATATTTCTATTTTTTCTCCGTCAAACATTAGACGTAAGACGATTTCGATAAAATACGAAAGTTAACCCTATACCGCAGAGTTACAGTCGAAATTCGTAGCGCGTAAACGTGGCGTATATTTAGCGCGCCGGCCGCTAGACGCACACACCCGCACCGGAACAGAAATAACGATCGCATTTTTGACCGAAAAGGACGGACAGATGGCTGAAAAGAGAAGAAAAAAATGACGACCATTTTGCTTTGCGCACCTACGAGGCGGCCGAGGTGAGCTTTATGTATGCTCTTTTTTTCGAGAAAAAAACCCAACCAAAACAAATGCACGTGGTCGGGTGTTATGACCGAACTCGTGAAAAATTCTGCCGTCCGCTAAGAGATGCCGTTAGGGGCGCGATTTTTTTCCGCTGGCCATTTAGTTATGAAAAAAATTACTCGGTGGCGCTTCAGTCGCCCGGGTTCACACGATGGGGCTTCAGCGACGGGTTACTTTTGATTTTTGGTAACTGATGGCTGTCGTGGGTATCGTATTGACATGCTCATGTTTTATTGAACTGGAAGTATTGATTTGTGAACCGGATTAGGATGCGCTCGTAGATACGAAACTGATCGAGAAAAACGTTGAAAACGCGTTCTTTGTTACTTTATTGAATTGAGAACGCGTTTGAGGACTTTTCTTTGTACCGATTTTTATCTTAAACAATTTTTTTCACAATTCAGTTCTTTCTAGTTTAACAATTTTCATTTCAAATGTAAGCTTATCAGCCGAGCTTTTCCTAAAGTTGGTAATATTATAACAATGGAGAGTTAAACATTGGACTTTTAATGACTTATTATACGTTTAATTAGGTTCTAGTTCTGAGTTAGTTGAATTCTGAACATTAACATTTTCCTAGAGATAGTTTGAATAGAGCAAAATGTAGGTAATTTGAAATTGTTTTAATTTAGTAAGCAGATTTTGAAACTATTGTACTTTAATTAAATGTTATGAAGACCAACGGAAACCTGCATACATAAAAAATGAAGAATGAGAGAAAAAGTTAGTTCGGACGAATGTTGCCTTCCAGGTTCATGGTAACTCTTTCGAACATTCCTACTACTTTGTATTATATACTTAGGCCCGTATTACAGAACGAAACTCAAGCACTGATCTCTATTTAAATCTAGATTTCAACCAATCAACTGCCTTGAATCTAGTTTTAAGTAATACTTGAGTATTGAGTGACGTTCTGTAATACGGGCCTTAGTATTGTACAGAATTGTACATAAAATATTTATAGTAATAAAATATTACATTAAAATCAGTTAATTAATAAATACGGTACTGTTAAACATACTAAGAAAAGCCCCAAAAAAGCTCTTAATAGCAATTTACAGAAGCTTGCAACAGTATTGGATAATAAAACGACTGTTTCTGTAATGAATTATTTAATAAAGCTTTAAACTTATAGTGGCCTTCACCCATTTCAAGTTATATTCACAAACAATTTGCGGATGTAAGCATAATCGATATATGTTGTTAAAGTATTAATTTAGACGCATACCAGATAAGTGCTTCATAAGTAGTAGGTATTATTTTTCCACTTTTTTTGTTAACTTTGCCCCACGTTAAGATTTTTTCCTAAATCGTGGGTGCGTTTACAAACATAGAAACTCACTAACACAAGCAACCAAGCCAGTATTATTTTTCTAGTAGTTATTTCTCTGAACTCTTCATTTTTTCCAAGAGTACTCTAGATTTTTCCTATCAAATATCCGCTAAAATTAAGGGTATAACATAATAACGTTATATTTTATCTGTTGTCTTGCAAAACATACATCGAAATCATAATTGTATCCATGGGTAATTAGATTATAAACGTTCTAGGTCATAAATTAGCTGTAGTTACCAAAAACTTTCATTTGAATTTACCAATTGGGCGTAGATTGACATATTCTAAACTATGAAGAATAACGAAAAAAAAAACTGAAAGGAGCTCCGAGGCCGATATTAATATAAGATATTAAACTAAAACGAAAATCAATATACCTGCCCAAGGACCGAACCCGTAGAGAGTCACTAATAGGGAACAAATCGGCTTCGAAACTCCTGTACCCAAGCCGATTTTTATGAAACATTAGTATTTTTTTATCTAAATCGGCAATGAAATGAACTAATAACTATGCCAGCCATCTTTATAAACTATACTATTTATTTCCTATAAGTAGTTTTATTTAATAGGTGGATTTATCTTAGATAGCCATTTTATTTCAAAAACCATAATCCCAACTCTCTCCTAGTCTTGTTGATGCACAACTGCCAATTTAGCTCCGAAGCAGGTACAACAAAGATTGTACAACGGAGAGCGTAAGCAGAAGCGTAGCGAAGCGCTGGTGTTGGCGAAGCGAAGAAGGAATGCTTACAGGTCTTCGATGAAGCACTGCTTCTGCTTTTGCTCATTCGAAGATGCTTGATGACGCAGCTGGGTCTGTAATTATACAGTTATGTTTTTAATTTTAATTATCGTAGTAATTCAGTCAATAAGAAGTATAAAAATAGGGAAGAACGATCAGCGCACTTAACACGAATTTTCTAGCTTTTTCCTTGAAAATTGTCAATTTGAAATTGTCCAAGTTCCGGTTTATTTTACGTCTCAAATACTGAAAACTCGTGCTAAGGGTACAGGAGTGCCAACCCCATTTAAAAATAACACAAGGCTTGATGAAGAATGTTGTGGACTCTTTCTGCTACGGTTAAAAAAGGCCTGGAGAAGAAGTTTGTTAGAAAACAAGTTGGATAACTGTTATTTAAAAGAATGATAAGAACTGAAGACTTAACATATTATAACTTAGATTGTTCCTTTTGAAATTAGCCGCGCAATAATAAGGTAAGCCTAAGCATACATACTGTTGTACGTTGGTTTTCATTCTTGAATTTAATATGAGATACAAATGCATGAATGAAGAATAATTAATAATTTATCTAAAAGACAAAAACAAGTTATTTTGTTGAAAAGGCAAAAAAAGTTAATATAAATATATCGATCTAAAACGATCTAAGAATGTTTTTTCTTTCTTTTTCTCTTTTAGCTATGATTATGATTAGAATGTAGGTAAGTCTTGCAAATGTATTTATTAAGGCTCCATAGTACTTCAATATAATCTTACTCGCTTGCACTTGCACTATATCGCAGAAACAAATGCTGAAAAGGCCTTCAAATTTCAAGATAAACAAACAAACAGATTTACCAGACAGCCTACTCGCTACAACTGTCACCACGATCAGAAAAGAAATATAGGTATTGTAATAGTTTTATTATGGTTTCCGAACATACCTTGTTTTGTACCGTTTTTGCACGGATATGGCGCAGACACCGATACAGCTGAAAATAAACAAATAAACCGGGTTTAGTTTGAACTGGACTACGAGTAAACTAATAAAATAACCGGTTATAACACGATGTCTATACGGTTTCCACTTTAACATTTCAAGTTGAAATGTTTTTAGAGAAAAACTGATTGCGCAACACGAAAGTTTTATCGTGTTTTTCGTTAACTGGCCTGTTAAAAGAGTTCTGTTTTTAGATTTTAGCAAACTGTTTAATTGTAGTATCGAATAAAAAGTTTCGTTTAAATTATCATGACAAATGTAAATTTTTGGTTTTAGCTTAGGTTTTGTTTTTATTACGGCATATACCAAAATATACACCGTGGTACCACAAAAACTTTTAAACGTCTGTAAAACTCTTCACACAACGTCTTAAAAAAAATGTCAGGTTATGACGTTGAAATAAGGTCCGTCTTGCAGTCACACTTTTTTTAGACAAGTGTT
Source organism: Agrotis segetum (assembly GCA_036375495.1). Taxonomy (NCBI): domain Eukaryota; kingdom Metazoa; phylum Arthropoda; class Insecta; order Lepidoptera; family Noctuidae; genus Agrotis; species Agrotis segetum. The sequence goes on from JAQSVV010000118.1 coordinate 696,742, forward strand.
CAACAGATGTTTAAGTTTTTGTAGTAAGGCTTTTTTGAAGTCTGTTATCAAAATTGAAACCTATTTTTCATATTTTAAAGATTAGAAGGAATTAAAACTAAAAAATCCTCAATGTTTTTGCCAATGATATCGCTACTTCACTAGGTGATGGTCTGTATTAACGCTATTGTTATGTCATCATTATCACTCGTAATGGCTGGCAAATGATGATGATGATGATCACTTGAGATATCAGAGCAAAGGGCTCTGATATCCCAATACATTTGGGGATTGGTATAATATGTATCTTCCTGTATACATAGTAATTTATTACTCATAGTTTCATTGCAAAAAAGATCACTAAAAACTCGTGAAAAAGCAGTTTTTGATTGAAACTTACATTTATTTTACTTGATACACGGTGTCTATTTCGTAGAGTAGCGACGCAATTTTCACCTCTCGGGATCCACTCTTTGTCTCCGACCTCCATTTTATTATGACTGAAAATGTATAGGAAATATTTTAAAAATTTAAATAAATAAAATAGAAAATAAAGATACTGAAATGCAAAAATAAGTTCGGCTTTTTTTTTTTTTAGCGTGGTAAAATCATCACATGAGTCCTCCGGCCCCGGGCAGGGCGGGAGGGACTGTCAGACATCTACTGGCTAAAATCCACGGTGTCCTTCAATAGCCTGTTACGTTCCGGGGTCACGGTAAGGAAATAATCCCGCGACCCCGGCAGGCTTTGGCCCTCGGAGAGGGGGGGCCCCGTCATTATGCTGACGCTCTTTGAGGCGCGCGTGGGACACAACGCGCCGTCGACCCGGGCATGGTCCATGGTCGGGCAGCAATATCTGTACAGTATCTATATCTATTATCTGTGTATCTTTGTAATTATTTACGCTTATAAAATAATAATCTGTCTCAGTACCCTTAGCACGAGTTTTCAGTATTTGAGACGTAAAGTAAACTGGAACTTTGTCAATTTCAATTGACAATTTTCAAGGAAAAAATTAGTTCCTGCTTCGCACACCAGAGGCGCTGTTCCATTTTTTTTCATACAAGAAGCGCTGCAAATGCTGCAAAGACAATGTAAAGTAAAAGATTGAAAACTCGTGCTAAGGGTACAGTTGCCTAGGCGGAGACCTCTCGCGCCCGGCATTGGTTGCGGCCATGCTGCGGGGCGAGACGGAGTGGGAAGCGGTCAGCTCCTTCTGCGAGGCAGTAATGCTCGTAAAGGAGGAGGCAGGCCGCGAGCGAGAGAGGACAGCGTCCTCCCTCCGCCCCAGCCGCAGTGGTAGGCGCCCACGGCGACGGACGTCGCAAGATGATCTCCGGCCACCGTAGGCGCGGTCATGCGGGCAGCGAGTAAAGGGCAACTCGCTGCCCGACCAAGGACCATGCCCGGGTCGACGGCGCGTTGTGTCCCACGCGCGCCTCAAAGAGCGTCAGCATAATGACGGGGCCCCCCCCTCTCAGAGGGCCAAAGCCTGCCGGGGTCGCGGGATTATTCCCTTACCGTAACCCCGGAACGTAACAGGCTATGAAGGACACCGTGGATTTTAGTCAGTAGAAGTCTGACAGTCCCTCCCGCCCTGCCCGGGGTTGGAGGACTCATTTGATGATTTTACCACGCTAAAAAAAAAAAAAAAGGGTACAGTTGCCATCTTAGTATTAAATCTCTGTAGCTATTGTAACTAGCCAACCGAATTTGTCTATCCGAGTCTAAAAACAAAATAACGAAATTTGGATTGAGATAACATTAATTTCGAACGTTTGTTTGTTGTGTATAGACAAAACTCAATCATTCGAAAATTCGGAAAAAAGACACATCTTTCTAAAAAAAATCATTTTAATGCACTAAACTCCCAAACCACACATAAACTAAATAAGTGAAACTAAAAACCACAGAGACATAATTAAAATATTAGTTATAAAACAAAACTAAAAGCGAAGTATAAGTTTTTAACGATAACTTTGACGGTCTGATATAAACAGATTTATTGCTCTCGGGCGAGCTTTAATTGCGCACAACTTTTAGAATATTATTCGTTGTATTATTAATGGAACGTATATAATATTACGCTGGTAATCCCCTAACGAATGGTATAGAACAGGCTAACTTCGACAAATTATATTGAAGTTCTAGTTAAGTGTAAATATGCGCGCGCTCATAGTCGTGTGTCCCAGAGGTTAGCCTCTCGCCTCTTTTGCACAAAGCTGCGAGTTCACACCCGGGCAAATATCAATGAGTCTTTTTCAATTCATACAAATAAAAAAATGTCATGATAATTTTGAGATAATTTTTATTATTTCTTCCTCTTTTTAGATTCTTTATTTAAAAATATAGATTTAGAATATAAAATAATGTCACAGTTCAAATTGTTTTTCCAATAAAATAGAAAAACAGCTTATGTTAGTTATCACAAACTTTTTTTGATGTGTATTTTTTTGATAAGCTGTGGGCGAAAATAACCACTTTATGGAGCCCTGACACAGCCAGAAGGCGTCGCTGCAGACCTCGTAGAAGATGGCGGGTCGAGCTTGACAAAACTATAAATGAGCAGTGGCCCACTTTGGCCCTGGATCGTGAAAATTGGAAGTCATGGGGAGAGGCCTTTGCCCAGCAGTGGGATGATGTAGGCTAGCAGTATCAATAGCAGTGTTTGTGTAAATGTGCGCGCCCCCATAGTCGTGATGCTCCAGAGGCTTAGGTTTTTTTTTGTCGTGGTAAAATCAACTCCTACCCAGAGCGGAACGGGCGAGACTGTCAGACTCGTACTGACTAAAATACTCGGTGATCCTTCAATAGCCCTTTACGTTCCAGGGTTACGGTTACTTGATGAGACAGTCTCGCGACCCCAACAGGCTTTGGCCCCATCAGATGTCATCAAGCTGCAACCTTCAGAATTCGAGAAGCGGTTGCTAGCAAGCTAGCTAAGGGTGCATGTACACGGTGCATGTAGCCCGCGCAAGTAAACGTGCGGGTTACCCGCGCGAATAACATGCGCAAGCTACTTGATCAAGTTACCCGCGGGGTGCTAGTACACGGCGCATGTAACTCGAGCAAGTAAAGGTACGGGGTTGCGGTTTACCCGCGCGAGTAACATGCGCAAGGTACTGGATCAAATACCCGCGGGGGGCGTGTACACGGTGCATGTAGCTTGAGCATGTTGAGGCACTTGAGCGAGTTACACGCGCCGTGTACAAGCACCCTAAGTATAAGTACATGAAATAAATCTGATTGTACGAGTATCACTCCATTTCAATCTAATATAGCGATGACACAAATCTAATAAACCAGGGGAGACCAATCTACTAACGTGATTTAAATCACACCTACACCAAAATTCTTTTACCACCGCTCTGCCTACACTAATTGGGATAAATTACCGATCAAATCCGGAAAAATCCAGTTTGCGCCGCCCTAAACCGATTCGATTATCAACCGAAATTGGCCGAAACATGTGTTATTTACCCGACTTCGCAAAGCATAAAGGAAGGGTTTTGTGTTTTAACAGTTTGTGTAATAAGTAAGGACTATACCTTATGCCCACGGTGTTTTTCGCTTGAAGATCTGTCATCCACGGAAACGTAATCATAGCGGGGTCAAATTATCCAATGTTTTAATCCAGGTAATGAACTTTCCACACCTTATTCCATCCAAATCTGTTTTTGTGTGAATGAAAGAGTTACAAACATCCATCCATCAGTAGTAAGATGTTTGTTACATTTTTGACCTTAACAAGTCGATTTTAATTACTAACACCCTTTTCGTTTTGTTCTGTTGAGTGTATGTGATTTTTGTTAGTATGACAGTGTGGACCTTTTATTGTCTGAATAAAACAAATTATTATTATTATTAATTAATGAGAAATTGTTTGATTTTTTGTCGGTCAAAAAAAAAAATGGACGATGTTATTATTCAAAAACGAAAATAATTTTGTTAGTGTTGTTTGACTAGGTGGAGTTACGGCCTTCGCAAAGTGGCTGGATGAGAGTGCCCACCCGGTGATCAAGTGAAATAACGTGCGATAGAGAGGCCTATGTCCAGTCGATGATGATGATGATGATCTCGCAGGTTAACCTACAGGAGGGTTGTGTGTTGCTTAACTGGACAATCTTGTCATCATCATCACCAGCCTATAATGTTCCCACTGCTGGGGCACAGGCCTCCTCGCTGTGAGAAGGAGTGGGCCATAATCCACCACGCGGGCCCAGTGCGGTTTGGTGGATGTCACATGTCTTCGAATTTTATGTTCTAGGACATAGCCGGCTTCCTCACGATGTGACGGACAATCTTGTGGTGAGACTTCAATGTAAGGACTTCCAGGCAGGGAGAAATAAAATTTGTTGAAAAATGACATAAGACCTACATTATGTTTTTTCGCTTACTATTTTTTTCTGTGGTTGAATTCAAGTTCTCAACACTTTATTATTTAAAACGTTGGTCCCGTTGTTTATAAAGATATAAATATACGAAATTAATTTCTGATTTGCATAGACATGACGCGGACCGGTGTCCGCGTAGCAATCTAAATTAGTGTGGATCGTGAATGACGTAACACGTTCATTACACAATTTAATTGCGAGCAAAGAAATACGACAACATGTGTTTATATTTTGTGCTATGCGCTTATGCAATAACCGGATTTATTTGTACATACAATTATAGTAAACTTAAGTTTGGGCATATCATGAAAAATCATATAGAAAATTGATGAAAATAATTATAAAGTACTCTAAGAAGTATATTTTATTCATACAACATCAGTAAAAAAAAGAAATGATGTGATATCTAACTATCAAATACGAGGTTCATCTTATGTCCGCTTCGATCATTATTGCATTTTATTTTATTTCAACGGCTATAAAGTAAACGACGAAATATTTTACCTTGATCTTCTTTGCAAAAAGTAACTTCTTCCCTTAAACCTGATTTAAATCAAATACTAAAGAATCTTGACTAAAAGTTTGGAATACTACAATGATTTTTGTTCTAGATACTAAAAATATCTCTTTCAAGAGCCCAGACCACCGCGCACCGGTAGCCTGGACCCTGGTCCCGATGCTGATGGACTGTTTTTTTTATATTTTTAGTGTTTTTGCATTTATTTTTTGTAAACTTGTTTGAAAAAGTAACGAACATGTTAATAAAAATAAATAAAATAATAATTTTAAACCTAAGGGGGAAACGTCTTCCGGCAAAATTACGATGAAATAATTACATCGAAAACCTGAGGATATCAATTTCTGTCGAACAAGGTTTGTCTAATATTCAGCTTATAATTATATAGTATGGCAGGACGTAGAGCAGTGATCAGCACCTCAACCATGAGCACCGCTAAAACAGCGTCGCAAACTATAAGTTCCAGAATTTTCTAAGAATCGATAACAAACTAAAAACCTCCTAGATCCTTCAGTGCCTTAGACATTACCATAGAAGACAACAAAAAAAAAGAATAATGCCAAAATTCCTATGCAAAAACATCTTTCCGTCAAACATGGCTTGACTAAAATCCTCTTTTATACCGTACGATGGGGCAGTACCGAGCACCTCAGCTGTCGGCGGCGGGGGACGGCGCACAAGGCGACAAGTTCGGGATAAAGCGTAAATATATTGGGGTGTGAGTGTAGTTCTGGTCGAATTCGCGAGTGGGCGGCGGTCTTCTGTAGTATATGTTGGGAATGCAGATGAATTTTGCCGTCTTGTTGTGAATTATTATGCACAGTACATACTCAACTTTGTTAACTCTTAAGAATAATTCATTTAATAAATAATTGTCATGGTAAACAACTAAATTAATTTTTCACTTAAGTAACTTTCTGCACTAGGTACCTATGTACCGAAGATACGATCATTATAGCCGCTGATATATTATCTATACTAATATTATAAAGAGGTAAAATTTGTTTGTATGTAGGGGGTAATCTCCGGAAGTAATGAACCGATTTTAAAAATTGTTTCACTGGTAGAAAGCTACATTATTCGTGAGTGCTATAAGCTATAAATTATAAAGATGTTTTGTATATTTTACCGCCCAACGAAGTGGGCACGGGACAGCTAGTTTATTTATAAAACCGATGCGAAAAGTAGAAGAAGAAAACGATAAATCCACATTTAGCGATAAGCAAAACAAGGGAACGTATAAGTTTCGAGTAGACTCATGACACGAAGCTTGAAACAAAACAAGGAATTAAAACGTAAAACTCACCATTAATCTAAGTTCACTACAACTTAACCTGTAACACGACACAACCTATCTTTACACATTACAAACGTCAACTACCAATAAAATATTCAATTCAACCCCACAACCATCTTAAAACACAAAATCTAAATATTTCACACACTAACCCTGGGAATTCCTCAAAAACGTTCGATATCAAAAGAAACGTCGTTAGATTTCCACATAATTATAGAAATCTATTAGAATATAAATAGAATAAATTGATAGAAATAAGGGAGACAGCCGGTCTGGACCGGTCACCGTGAGACTCCTCGGTCAGAGATCAAACTGCATAAGTAATGAGGTCGAAGTTCCCACAATATCGCATGCGTATGCGCCGACCTCGGTGTCCCTTTGACTTGACCGTTGATCTTTAATCGAACTAGTTTTTAATAGATACCGTGATCTTTGGGGTCGTCATCTTAAGGGTCGCGGAGTTTTTGTTATATTGAGCTTGTAAGGTCACGATTTGCTAAAGAATTTTATCTTTTTAAAATATCCTTTGAATTTCGACTAAGCTTTTTTAAAAAGTAACTTGCTTATTGACTGTTGTATTACATTTTGTTCTATCCGAGAAGCTTAGGATTAAAATTTATAAAGATGTTTTCAAATTATACTTAATTTATTAAGTTCGAGAATTTCGACTTTGTCAATAAAAAGTACAAATATTTATTTTTTCAATCTAAAATTTTGTCTTCTATTTTTACATATTCTATAACAGATTGCTTGAATTCACATGATGGTGGTGGTGAAGGCGGATCACTTGAGGACGAGCTGTGTGTGTGTGAGTGTATGTGTGTGTGTCTAACAGTAATTATGTGTGTATGCGATACCTACATTAGATATTTTAGTTTAATGTTCGTTATTTCGTTCGTTGTTAATAAGGATTGTAAGGGTATTGTTGCAGAATATAGATTTTTTTTTTGCTTTCTCATTAAGGATGATAATTTGGAATTAGAAAACTATAAATAAGTTAAAAAACAGTAATGACTGTTTAGTAGAATATAAAAAAAAAACTAATTTTGAACTAAACTAAATCATTACTACTGAACATTTCTTATTACACGATTAAAACAAAACCTCCTCGTTTAAAAGCAACAAATTGGCAAAATAGAAAAAAAAAATCTAATATTTCTAATTTCATGCACAGAAAATTTCATCCCATTTCCCACAGCAGACACAGTACGACACAGTGTCCTTTCTCAAACAGTGTCGTGGCTTTCTGCATATGATTTATGCAACACAGTGTCTAATGAAAAACTGTGTGTGTAGTGAGGAATCTAATCCCATGTGAACTCAGCGTTACAGCCCGCGGCGTTACTGTGCCGTGTGTGTTTGTGTGTGTGGGTGTGTTTGTGAGTGTGTGTGTGTGTAAGGCGAAGTTAGATCGTCCACACTTTACCGCGGGACTCGATAGGAGAGGTACACCTACAGGAGGAATTGGCCCAAGTATGGGAGGTTTTCCTGTTTTCTCAGAAAAAAAAACTTGATTTCTTAAAGAGATATTTACTTAGGGATTATGGTAGGTATTTTTAGGTAAGTAAAAAGTAAAAACTCACGAAATTCGGTGCACGGTTTACATTTACATCGGTATCGAGACTCGGAGAGCACGTTATGCCGTCGGTCCCGATTATCATTATTTTGATATCTTTGTCATAATTTTGAATATCTCTGTTAATTCGGCGGGGCAGTTATAGAAGTTCGAATACCAGACATGTTGTATACAGTAACTGTCAGACTCGTACAGACTAAAAACCACCCTGTTTCTTCGGTTGCACTTTACGTTCCATGGCCACGTCACTCTAGCAAATACTCTAGCTGCTGAGTCTAGCAAATACATCTAAACCAACTAATATAATATGTGTATACCTATAAGAACTCAACACACCAACCTACTCATCGTGGGTACTTTCGCACTCTCGCAACCCAAACTGATACATAAATAAAAAGAATATAACTCAACCCACAACCAATGTGCTATCAATTTGGGTACTTTGAAGGCCGCGGTACGCTTTCTAGACAATCTGATGCATCTCATCGTTGGTACTTTGGTATGGTTGACACCAAAGCAACCATCTTCTAACCCAAGAAAGAACCTACAAAATTCCACTCTCGTCTGCGCCTGTACCCTGGTCAGCTCCTAACATCATTAATCTAACTTTCGTGCTACCCTTTATAATAGTTCGGTCCGTTCCCTCGTGGGTGGAGGCCCCCGCCCCAGCGGTGGGGGGTGTATTAACATACGAATTTGGAGCCGTCCAACCTTCTTCTTACGGGGGGGACGAAATTTAAGTTTTGCTTCATGTATTGATCCAGTCGGGTTTAGCTAGTGTAATGATGCATTAGGTTTTTGGTTTAGTTTAGTTTAGATGTTTTTGAATATATGTATTTTTGTTTGTGATTGTTTTTTTTTGAGGTGAATTGTTTATAAATGTTTTGTTGTCATTTTGTTGTAGTAGCAATCTCTAGATATTTTTTTAATTTGTTACTAGCTGACCGGGCAAATCAGCTTTTAAACCTTCTCTCGACTTCCAAAAATATTTCAAAACAAAAATTTGCCAAATCGGTCGAGCCGTTCTCGAGTTTTAGCGAGACTTACGAACAGCAATTGATTTTTATATGATAGAGAGCAGATAGCTTAGCTCCTTGCCTTAATTCAGCAGCAAACATAAGATATAAGACGGAGTGAAAATTCACTCATAAGGAATTGAAAATCCTGCGCACCTAAGGAACACAGAATAAGCTGTTTGCCTCTGCAAGGATCTTGGTCGCGAACCAGGCGGCCTTAGAGATGCCTAACACCGCCACGTAACCTGTGACGCATTCCACGCATTGCCCGTGGAAACCGCTAAGAAATCGATGGATAAGTAGGTATATTAGCATATGCATGAGCATTATTCCTGCAATCGTATCTATCAGGATACATATTTGACATTCGATTTTCAGAACGTATATGGCCAACATCATTATGGCTTATTTATTTTAAGCATTTAGGAATCAAAATAAAATAGATACTTAGGTATATAAGGTAAGCTTCAGAAAAAACTCGCCTTTTTTGTAAATGACATCAGAAACAAAGGGGGTGAGATTTGTCTGAAGTTGACTGTACATACTTAATGTACAACTTCATGTTTCTCAATGTTTCAACTGCAAATTAAGTATGTACAGTCAACTTCAGGCAAATCTCATCTCTCACCTCTTTTGATAACCTACTTTTGTTGTGGTGGTCTTCCGGTCTAACTAGATGCAGGTCAACACTAGTATTTTACAAGGAGCGACGGCCTGTCTTGCCTGTACAACCCAGTTAGTACTAATTTTCAGATCTTCTGGCCCCTGATCACTTGTAACAATTATCAAAGATCTAAAAAAATAATTTTTGAGACCAACAGCACAGATTTCCGAGGGAAGGAAGAAACTCATGTTTTCTGGATGTAGTGGATAATCACCAACCACAGTTTGATCTAGACAGTCACGGCTTTACGTAACAAATCATTAACATCTTTCAATATTTTTCCGTGTACAAAATAGTAATATAGGTATGTACCTAAATAGTTACATCTTAATAAAAAGAAATATTTTGTTTTTGAATTATTAACTAACATTACACTAAATACTAACTTATTAATACCTACAAATAAACACTACCAAAAATAATACAATAATAATTCTTAACAAATATTTCCAAATTCATTTAAAACTAAATAATTATTTTGAACTACCAAAGGCATAATGGCTTTCAAAAGTACCTAACATATTGATTAAAACCCAACAAAACAAAAGTTCCAATAGATATTTGTAAAACGCAGCATATGTACGAAAATATTTCCTGCCTAAAATAAATACAGGTAAATAGCCGGGAGCATCGCTCATCAGTGCTTCAAATAAATAATACATATGTATGTTAAAACTAAAGCTCGAACAAAAACGTGAAAATATTCCACTATATCAAATATCGAGAGAGCTTCCGAACATTATGGAGCTTTGTTTCATTTGATGTAACGTAATATACTGAAAACTGAAATGTTATAGCTCATAATTACAATACGTATTATGTATGTTGTGTATATAGACTTTATTTATTGTGATTCTTCTATACACCGTGACTTTTTAGTCGTCTTACAAAAGCAGCCCAGTTCATGTACCCAATGACTAGAACACGTTTATAATAAAAAATAGGTACCTATTTAAGAGATTTGAAAATTTTTAAAATAAAATTTTAATTCGTTATTATGACGCAAGGTGTAGTTAGAAACACCCTTGTCTCATAGAAAATGGAGATAGAATGATCTGCCCGACTATTGCGCTGGGTAGGTATACTTTACAGCTAGATACGTAAACATTTAACAGGGTGTTTCATATTTCTAATGCACCTATTTATTAAAAATAAAAATTATTATTAACGATTAAAAAAAAAAATAACTTGCCTAGAGGTATTTTAGGTCGGATACATTAAGTGGACCCTTTTTGTAAGACGACTAAAAAGTCACGGTGTATATATATATAGGTTCACAAATCTGTGTGCATAATTATGTTGATAAGTCAGCTATTTGCGATTTAAGGCTTCCCTGAAATCTATTTACCTACTAAATGTTTATTATAACGAAAAAAGAAGCATGGGTGCTTCCTGACCAAGCGTGGATTTGTGATAAAGAAAATGTGCATCAAACAATATGTCAAAATTATCAATCTACACATTCTACACCTGTTGAAAAGAAATGTACGTTTATGGATTAATATTCCATAGATGTCAAGTTCTTTTTAACCGACTTCAAAAAAAGGAGGAGGTACTCAATTCGGTCGGTATGTTGTTGTTTTTTTCTTGTGATAAATTAATAAATTGTTTTATTTAATGATGTTCTTTATTTAGATTTGATCAATACACTATTATTTTAGTATCTACCTACTACTACCTACAGACAAAACGTTTCGAATCTGCGTAGCTGATCGCAACTAAATTAGGTTCAGGTTTCTATCATTAATTCTGATGATAATCCCATTTAAATATCTTACATTTAATTCTTATCTAAAAAAGGTATTATTTTCTTTAAATCTAAATCCGTTAATTTGCCAGCGCTTCCTCAACAAAGGTACATTATATAATCAGCGACGGTTATAAAATAAATGTTGAATGACTACTGAAAAGTGTAACTTTTAATACCAATCCTATAAAGCCGTACAAATACAAGAGGTTTAAAATCAATTTTCGCATGTCTAGGCCTATGTGTATGGGTGTAATTTATCTATAGTATTTATGTATTTATTTAGACATTTATATAAGTATATTTTTATCAGTTGTCTAGTACCCATAACACAAGCTCTGCTTATCTTGGGACTAGATCACGTTGTGTGATAGTTGAGGAATATAATTAGTAATCATTAACATTTTAAATATATCCTAGCTTGAAATCACCATTTTATCAATCCTACAATCGCAATCCAAACTTGTCATTTATAACTCATCACACACAAGCAATCACGGCGATTCCCTGTGGCCAGTTCCCAGTGTTGTTGCACGTATTAGATAAAAGTGATTGGATCTCAGCGGAGAGGAAATGATGCAAAAGGACAGCGGCGATATGGAATCAATTAGTATGCACCGCAGACAGGCCGAGTGAGACTGTGTGTGCCGACCTTCTCGTTTATATGTGTATATCATCTATGGTTCTGCCGTTCTTCTTTATTTTTTGATTTTGTATCAGTTTGGAGATATAATTCTTCTGTTTTTTAATGGTTAATTGGGTTCAGAAGGAAAATAAAGGAAAAGCCTATAACGGTAGGTAGAATCGTAATAAGTAAAGAAGCATGTAAGCTCTGTATTTTTAGGATAAAAATGTCAGACATGTTTTAATTATATTTAGTGTATTTTCAACTGGAAGTGGCTCCTAAACTATTAGGAATAGGTAGTGAAAAATACTTAAAGGAATCTTAAGGCCGATTTTGAGACTTAAACTGCATTATTGTGTATTCGAAAATAAAATATTCCTGTATCCTTAGCACGAGTTTTCAGTATTTCGGACGTAAATTAGAACTTTGTCAATTTCAAATTGACAATTTTCAAAGAAAAAATTAGTTCCTGCTTCGCACATCAGAGGTGCTGTTCCATTTTTTCATACAAGAAATACTGGAAAGATGCTGTAAAGTAAAAGAATGAAAACTCGTGTTATGGGGTACTGGCCATGAATCGAACCATTGAATGTGTTATTAATACTCGTACAATTGATGAGGCTAATAAAGATCAAATTCTGAGAAGGAATTTTAACGTAAAAGCTATGGAAATACCTAACTAAAAAAATTTTATTTTCTTAAGTTTGCCGTATGTCATATATGTTTTGGTTTTCATCAAAATGATTTCATCATCAGGCTTCGTGACAACTTTAAGTATGACTTTTGTTTAAAATATGTAAACAAACAACATGATTCAACCTACAGGCACAGCAGTCGGAGCTGTAAAGAAAGGAACCCCCTAAAATACGCACGCCTAGAAATACTGCTGAATTTTCATTTATTTTTTATTGTTCTGGAACAGGCCTATATTGTACCTATCATCTAATAATACAGCGTATGTATCATGTAGGTTTATACCGTTGTTAACCAATATGGAAGGATGAAGATCCTTTGCCAATTGAGTCAGTTATAAATCCAGCTATACTCAAGTGTGCTCCGCGGAGCCCTGGGGCTCCGCTAAGCCTTTCTGGGGGCTCCACGAGAATATAACTGCGAAAGAAAAAATATAGCAATAGACTGGATGCCGAACCAGCACGCGTAGCATGGCGCCGTAGAAACGGGTTTTGTCGACGGGAGAATAGACAAAATGACAGACCGTAAAAGATTTTTATCGATTTAAGCATAGCAATGTTTAAAATATAGAAAAATATGTTTCTTTTCTTTAATGGTGTAAGAATCGTGTCATACTTGTGCAAAAAAACAGTCGATTTGTATAGAAATAACAACGAAATAACTTTGTCTTTTCTTTGTAGAATAGAGATAGAATCGCCATGCTACGCGTGCTAATATGAGAATTCATCTCTCTTCATTCAAACCTGATGTTACAGTTTCACTCATCTCTTTAGTTTTATTTAGTTGATGTAATACAGTTTCGTAACGATTTGTTTTCTTTTGGGGTTCCGTCAAAATCTGTCAAAAATTTTGTTTCAAAAAAAATGTTTGAGAACCACTGCTCTAATCGATACGTTTATACACAACAAGTCGTAGTACTAGTAACAGACGCGGCCAACACTACAGGCGCAAAATCCTATGTTCAAATCTTTTGATCTCAGATGCCTGTAACAGTTCAGTGGGCCTGTGTCTCCAATGAACCGGCAACACCATCTCACTGCTGATGCCACCACGGAAATAACGTTTGATGGTACCTACGTTATCGAAAAAGTGTTGGTATGTTGGTGGGAGAAAAAAAAGAAGAGTTAAAATAACTATAACCGGGTCTTGAAGTCAAAAGTGAATAAGATATATACTGCTATGCAAGCGTGATTCACCGTCGAGCATAATCATCGCTTACCATCAAGCGATATAGTGTTCAAATGCGAAGCTTCAATAAAATAAAATAAAATGTTTGAAAAATACATAAGTAATTTTTAGATCTCCCGACTCCACTTGAGTTACTGCCTCCCGGAATCGCGGGCCTGACTTATCAATTAACTGTAGCCCTGGAACCTAAAGGGCTGTAGAAGGAACACCGTAGATTTAATCCTCAATCAGTACGAGTCTGACAGTCCTTCCCGTCCCGCCCTGAGTGTAAGAACTTGAATTTACAATGTAAAAAAAAGGTTTTAGGTAGTGGTTGCTATAGATTTATAAATGTTTATGGCTTTTTTTGTGTTTCTTTTCCGTTTCTTAGATTTTCAACGTAATAATATAACTGCCGTTAAGTCATGGAAGTTAGGGAAATAATATTCGTCCATTTTAAAAATAAATTTTGATAGCCACACCCCAATTTCAGCCACGTATAGTAACCCAGCTAAAACAAAGAACTTTATACAAACACGTCCAAAATATAAACAACTTAAACACATATACATGTATAATACATAAACAAATTACATAATCAACGGTCCCTCGTAAAGCCGAAATTAATTCGACCGTGGAAGACAAGTGAATTCGCAGGGTCACCCTACTTCACTGGCTATACTATTCAAGAAATTGCCAGCCTCGGGCGAAATAACACCGTTTTATGTAGTGGGTTGCCACCCTCCGGCGACCCTTGCCACCCCACGACGAATATGTAAGGGACGTAATGTTTAGAATACGAAAATGCTACGGTTAAATATTGCCGATGGAAGAAATTGATGAAAATGGCAGATGTTCGTCGTGTTTTAAAGCCAGCTTATAAATGGGGACTGTACGGTTGTGTGTTTGTTTGAAATATCAATATTTTTTGGTTTAGAATTAGATGATTTTCACGAAAGATGTCTCTTTGTTGGTTCCACTGTATTTGATTTTGGGACTATGCTTTTACGTAAAACAGCAAAACAAAATTAATTGTAACTATAGTTTAATAGTTTGTCTGCTACTGCGCATTTGCCCATCCGAGTCTTAAAGATATAATCACAAACGGCCGTCAAAGGATACGGGTCATGCAGGATCTGGATTTAGATACAATAAAATATCTAAACTACTAATATATAAACACGGCACTTACCCCCATAAGTGCCGTGTTTTCTTGCATCATGTTATTCTGATAAACCAGTCGAGAAATGATTACTTATAAATAATTTTTGTGAACATAATTAGTGTGAGATCACATAAAGCCGTTGATCCCGGCTGTCATTTATAGATCTTTGATAGTCGTTACTCGTTACTGTTAGTAAGAAGCTGTAAAGTCTGACAACCAGTCTTACCATGGGGTATCGTATTACCCGATTACTGGGTTGTGGAGGTCCGAGCAGTCGCTCCATGTAAAACACTGACATTCAGCTGCATCTGGTTCGACAATATAGTTGGGAAAAGGCAGGCAGACTTAGTGTGAGATCCAAAAAGAGAAAGCCGTCAAAAAACAAAACTCCAAGATCACCAACAAAGTCTTCTAAGCTAACAAACACGTCCCTATCTTCACATACATCATCACCCCTTAACCACCCTCCTAATTTTACCCCTTTCTCCCCTCCTCACCCCTAGATTACTCGAAGATCATCCGCACGCACTTCCCCTCTTTAATTGTGAGTCCCAGATTCATTATTGCTGTATCCTTACAACCCGCTTTTCCCTTATCTTTAGACGTTCCTTTTATGAGGCCTATGTGTGGGTGCAATGGCTTTAGGGAGGTTTTAAGGCAGTAATTATAAGGTTAGATGTGTTGTGGAGATACGTGGTACCTACTATAGCTTTGATGGAAATTATAATATGTATAAGAAGAATAGCGCTGGATGAAATTCTACTCGATTACGCAAGCACAGTTTTCTTTGCGGGATAAAATCCGGAACATGGATATTCGGCGAAGAATCAGAGTCACCGACATAGCTCATAAAATTTGCAAGTTTAAGTGGCAATGGGCAGGCCACATCGCTCGTAGAACTGACAACCGATGGGGAAGAAAAGTTCTCGAATGGCGACCACGGATCGGAAAACGCAGCGTAGGCGGGCCTCCCACTGAGTGGACCGACGACATCGTAAGGCAGGCAGCCGATGGATGCAAGTGGCGAATTGCCGTTCGGCGTGGCGGTCTAAGGGGGAGGCCTATGTTCACAGTGGACGTCTTCCGGCTGATGATGATGATGGTGACGAAAGCACTTTAAAGTTTCCGGCAAAAT
This sequence comes from Agrotis segetum, assembly GCA_036375495.1. Taxonomy (NCBI): domain Eukaryota; kingdom Metazoa; phylum Arthropoda; class Insecta; order Lepidoptera; family Noctuidae; genus Agrotis; species Agrotis segetum. Next base: position 712,717 of record JAQSVV010000118.1, read on the forward strand.
TAATTGACGATAACAGAACTTTGCCATAGTTCTTTACATTTTTTGTTTCTAATTATTCTCACTTTCTTTGTTCTAAATTCAATCCCTCATTTCTTAATTCGTTTTCTCATTTGGTTCTAGTCAATACGGGAAATTATTGTGTGAAGTGATCGCGGTTTCTTTGGCATTCCATAAGTCCTCGAGGAAACTTCTGACTTAAAAAATCTACACACAGTACTTAAGGTACTAATTTTCAGAAATAAATTGAAAGTCACGTATCGTCAACTTCACCCTTTATATGTAAACTCCTTTACGATGTAACCCCTCAACTCCTACACATATTGTATAACGTTGTCTTCACATTAGGGTGTGTGTGTTTTTGTGTTGTGGGTGTGTGTTTGTGTGTGTGTGTGTGCGTGTGATTAATTACGTAATTCGGGTCTTGCGAGGGCGCTAGTTGTAGTGGAACCTATTGATTTACATAATGTTTTATTGAACTCTAGGGAGAAGGCAATTTACGCTTCCATGGACGCCAGCCTATTTTATTACAAACTTCAAACATAAATATTATTTTAGTCGGTACTGTGTTTTAGCAGCTTTTGAGATGGAAATTAGGTCTATTTTTGAGGTTTTCGTTACGCAATCATATGAATTTCGGTATTGAAATCGTCATAAACCTATTGATTTTTAGGGTTCCGTAGTCAACAAGGAACCCTTATAGTTTCGCTATGTCCGTCCGTCCGTCCGTCCGTCCGTCCGTCCGTCTGTCCGCAGTTTAGCTCAGAGACGCACAGTACTAGAGAGCTGTAATTTGGTGTAAATATACGGATTTGTTGTGCCAAAAAAGTGGTAAAATAAAATCTCGTAAAATATTTTTTTTTAGGGTACCTCCAGTACTTACACGTAAAGTGGGGATTTTTTTTTTCTCGCGTTCCCCTTAGTGTGGGGTATCATTAAATAGGTCTTTAAAAAATAATGTGAGCTTTCATTAACAATTTTTTGATAAAAAAATTCGTTTGTGAAATATTAAGCTTTGAAGTGCTAAATTTTGCTCGACTTGAGTGTCCCCCCCCTCTACCAGCTAAACGGTTATTTTTGGGGATGTGAAAAAATTCACAATAGTAGTATATATAACGAAGTTTAAAAGAAAATTATCATGACTAGGTAGGCTTAACAACTTTACGAGTAATAGTCGACCAACTTATAAAATGTACTTGGATATCTATTTTCTTAAACAAAATGTAGCGGAGACAACTGCAAATGTAAGTTTGTCAACTTTATTTTTACAGCTTTTATAGGTATGTTTTTTGGGGATAGGTAGGTTTTTATCGTCAACTTTTTTAACTAAATTTTAAAAAAAGAGGAGGTTCTAAATCCGTCGTAATCTTTTTTCTAATGTATTTTCCCCGATTTCTCAAACACTCCTGGACCGATTTTGAAAATTCTTCTTTTTAAAATTAAATTCAGCGAATCAGTTTAGTTAGTTCGCATAAGTATTTTGATGGGCAACTACGGAACCCTACACTGTGCGTGGCCCGACACGCACTTGGCCGGTTTTTTAATTCTTTTTGCTTTTAGATTGTTTGCTCTATCGTGAATGCGATTAATACAAACATTTAAATTCACTTAATCATACAAAAATCAGCAATCTGAAACTTTATAAGAACACTAAATCTATGTATTTGTAAGAATATGTTGCAGCCAAAATTACTGCATGCTTTTAGAGTTGTCGATTCGCCCTCGAATAAATTATTTTCGGGCGAATCATCGAAAAAAATAACCTACGTTATTTTGTAGGCGATTCGCCCGAAAATAATTAGGATGGTACATTTAGGATGGTTCGATTCGATAGATTCACATGCGTGTGAATCATTCACTAATTCCAAATTTAGTCACTTATGTGGTTATTATTACTTTTTACAAGTTTGTTTGCAAAAAAATCTATTGGCAGCTATTTACTTTTATGCGTTACCAGCGAATATTGAAATGCACTGTTTTTCATCACTTTAACAAGCTGAACTTCAGACGCATCATTAATTATTATTTTATAAAGGCAACTTTAATAGTCCGTTACAAAATTACAACACAAAGATAAACAGCTATTCCATCGAAATTATTAATTAAATCTTGATATTAAACTCAAAGAGAATCCCCATAAGGGTTGAAACTTACCCACTATTCGGACATTTTGAAAATTAACAAATTCCCTTTTATAACACTGAATGCGAAACAATGCGGCGAAATACTTAGTCCCGGGCACGTCAAATCGACTTAAAATGATTATATCGTGGCGTTTGATTCTAAGCTTTGGATTCAGAGGTTTAAGGTGTATTTTAAGTTGTGTCAGTGATCTTTTGTGGTAAGATTAGGACAAAGTAACACGTATTAGGGGGCTAATGAATACCACAAGTCAGACGTACGTTCGAGTGAAATAGAAATGAGGTTACAACACAAACTTAATGGCAGTTCTTTTTGTTGATATTCACATTGTAATGAGGATTTAGGGAATGTTTTGTATGCAGAGGAGATCATGCAACTTCGGTTTATCTTTTAAGGCAGAGTGAATGATAGGGATCGTGCTTGGATGTGGCCTTTTAAAGGAGTTGCACTGAAATTGATACGAGTACTTGAAGATCTTGTCACCCTTATTAGAAAGTTGTCTTACTACATAATATCAATCAGCCTATAACGTTCCTTTGCTGGGACACAGAGTTCTTTTCTGTGAGAGTATGTGCATGTTGTTCTTTTAATTTTTGTTACTAGGACAAGCTGATCCCTTCTCGCTGTTTTTCTTTATCGTTTTGAGAGCAGTACTGATGAAACAAAGTAATGCGTTTGACTGCTTTTAAACCCATAACCGACAAGTTGTAAGTTGGGACTGTTACGACTGGCCACCACTAATTTCGCTACTATGCTACTGCGATCCTGGTAGACATTTAGAGCCTATGCAAACCACGTTATTTAAAGGCGCCGGTGCAGCGCGTTTTAGAAACGCACGTCGACGGCGCGTTTTCATCAGAGCAGTTTGTTGTCGTTTGTTTAGGCTGCGTCTGACTTGCGTGCGTATCGCGTCAAACGAGCTGCACCGGCGCGTTTAAAAAACGTGGTGTGTATAGGCTCTAGGATGTAAAAAAATAGCCCGATAAATATTAGAGATACCTATTATTAGATAAAAACATTATCGTTTGCCCTATCTTCTTCCCACTAGAGGACAACATCCTGTGGAAGCAGATCCAGCTAAATACCGGTATTTTCATTGGGGCGACTGCTCATAACCATCCCACTAGATAAACAATATAAGTAAGACCTGCTGGTTTTAAGATCACAGGTTTATCAATGTAATCCTTAGTCCATGTGGTTTTGAGCCTATGTGCCTGTCACGGCGGGAAGACATTACGGAAAAGCTAGGATTAGAATTTTTTCACAGGTTTTTTCGTCATGAAACCGCAATCAGCTCCCCGGTATATGTAAGGTGTTCCCAGTTTGATGTCGAATGGCATGGCTGCCACAATGCCGCCGAGGCGGGAAGGCATGCGGACACCGCGCCGGGCGTAGGGTTATGTTGACAGGAAAAGGAGAAAAGGTTATTTTAACTTGTAATTAAAAATATCAATTTCAATACAAATTACAGAAAAAATTATTGTGATAAACTGATATTTACTCCAGCACGCATGACGTTGTCATGACACCGTAGAAAGTTAGAAACCAGTTTTGTCGTAGCGCGTCAGTGGAAAAGAAAAAATAATACAATGTAGAAAGATTTCTATCGTGACAATGTTTACAACAACAAGAAGTGCCATTATCAGGCAAAAATAATCTTTAAAATAAGTTTGTCTATTCTCCATAGACAAGAGATAGAAATGTTTATGCCACGCATGCAGAACTTATTGTAAAGGACACCAAATTAAAATTACTATAACTAATTGGCCTGTTGGTCTAGTGGTTAGTGACCCTGACTGCTATGCCGGGGGTCGTGGGTTCGATTCCCACCCAGGACAAATATTTGTGTGATGAGCACGATCATTTGTTCTGGGTCTGGGTGTAATTTATCCATATTATGTATGTTTTTAGAAATATAAAATGTATGTTTATCAGTTGTCTAGTACCCATAACACAAGCTCTGCTTAGCTTGGGACTAGATGGCGTTGTGTGATAGTGGTGGAATATTATTATTAACACAATGTAGAAAGATTTCTATCGTGGCAATTTTTACAACTAACAAGAAGTGCCATGATCAAAAAAATAATCTTTAAAGTAAGTTTGTCTATACTTCATAGACAAGATATAGAAATGTTTATGCCACGCATGCTTATTCTAAAGAACACCAAATTAAAATTACTATAACACCACAACACATATTAATGTACACACAACCCTATTCGAGTCAAATATCTCGCGAGCCTCCTGTAATTGAAAACACAGAGTATCCGGACAGTTTTAATGGTCCTTACGTAATGTTCGCAGATGTGTGCTGTGTTAGACATTTGTTCTGTTGGACTGATGTCAGGATGTACATACGTATTTATTTATTGGTTTTTAGTAGTCGATCAATGGGGTTAGGATTTTAACTGGTAGGTATTATTTATTTAGGACACAACTTCTGTCCGCGACTTGGATCGCGAGAAGTTTTGGGCCTCTGATATAGAAGATTTCCATAAAAATGGGAAGCGAGAATTATAAGGAGTCGAGAGCATCAATAAGTAATGCTCACATATATCAAACGATGTTTTTCAATACATTTTCGAAGAAATAAAATAATAGAATGAAAAAATCTTTTTTAAGGGTCACATTTGTTTGAAATCAAAAGCCGTCTTATGTTTGTAAGAAGTTGAAGTTGTTGAAGAAAATAATGACATGATAACGGTTATAATTTTGCCTAGAACATGTAGAATGACACCGGAGAAACAGGTTCTATCGACAGAAAAATAGACAAAATAAAAGAATGTAGAACGATTTATATTGCTTAAAACCATGGCGATGTTTAAAATGAAATAAAAATATCTCTTCTTCAGCCGTCTACCTAGTCATGCAAAACCCGAGCAAGTACGTATAGAAATAACTTTGTCTATTCTTCGTAGAAAAGACACAGAATTGGCTATGCTACGCATGCAAGTTGCGCTGAACATCCCAAACAGTCATTCCCTGCGAAGATACTCGTACTTTTCAATAACGAAGAAGAATAATGTACTACAAAGACATCTCACCTATATACCTGAAGTAAATAGCACTGTAACAGCACATAGCCTGGGCTATATACCGCTCGGACAAGATAAATAATGCGGAGCTATCGTCCAGCCATCCAACTTTATAAATTACTTTCTCAGATAGCGGTGTCCGTTCTACAGTGGGCGCAGAAATGGCATAAATTATGATTCATTATAATGTTTATTTCAAGCTTTGCTATGAGTATGAAAAGTGGTTCGAAATATTAGATAGATCTTACTAATATATAAATTCCGAAGTTTGTGAGAATTGATGGATGTCGGTTATCGTAAAAACTACTGGACGAATTTGGATAAAATTTTGGTACACAGATAGTTTATAACCGAGGTTAAAGCCTACCAGTTTTTACCCCAATTTTGTTATGCCCAAGGATATCTTAATAATTTTCTGTAGAGACTTGTGCGGGGAAGCACTTGGCAACAGCAAGTAATCTGATACATATTATTCCGAAATTCTTTTAGTATTTTTGATATAAAATTCGCATAACAGTGCTACTTGAGAAAATCGCGATTGCCGAATCGAAATTTTCTAGTGTCTTTTAAAAAACAATAATCCTTAAATTAAATAGATTAGAACTGCTAACCAGAAATGGCAGAAAATGGATTGTCAATGTGACAGCTTTATATTTAGTATTTTATTAGTCCTAAGCCCCACATAAATCCTTTATACTTAAAAGAACAGTTGTCGACAAAAAAAACTGAATTTACAGTTAAGTAGGTAAATAGCAAACTCTAAGAAACTTATACCACCATTGTGGATGTGGGTACGCGTGGGGCGGTCCTACAAAGGCTGTGTGCCCGCAACTATCGCGGCAAACTTCTACCGAGCCCGCCCCGCGCCCCGCACCGCCCCTGCGAGCCCCGGCCCTTATGGCGCCTCCTCACGATGAGGACATGTCATCATCAGAAATGATTAGTAGATATGATAATGGATATGTAAAAGGTTTAAAGGAAGCAATTTTTGTTCGCTGGCTTTGTAAATAGAAATTTTGAGTAGCAGTTATAGAATTTTTCTCTATGATGAATTTCGTGTTTTTAAATACGTTTCGAAAAAAATAGAAATGCTTTCCAGAATGGTTAAATGCTCACTAAATTATGTATCATAAAGTATTGTAGAAATTTACCTGTTTTCTATAACAATAAAGAAAACGGTCTAAGCAGGGTCGAAGCCCCGTTTTGCGGGGCTTCTATTTCTGTTGTTGCAGGGTTTAAAAGAACCTAACAAAACCGAACTTTGGGATGTCCCTTAAATATTGCTAAAGAGATAAGATTTGGTGAGCTTATATCCATTCTGTTTTGCAAAAAGATTATTTAAATTGTACTTTACTCTTACTTGAACGTCCAAGCATAATACTCGCCGACTGATCGACAGTTCGCGTGACCAGAGAGCTGGTTCCTTTTTGGTCAAAGAATAAGAATTGCCATCCAGGCAATGCTGCCAGTCTTCTGGGCACGTTTCCAGATGACAGCGATGCGGAGGAGTACTTTGAAGTGTCTCTGCCCTTTTTTTTTATATTGCTATTTTATTTTAGTTTAAGTTTAGATGTAAATATATAGTTTTATTTATTTTTAAATTTCGAGCTTTAGTTATCTAAGCATAATACTGTACAACCAATTTTTGCCAGCAGCATTTTACGGGTCCACACCTCAGCACTTGTTTTCTTACTCCATCAGGACTTTTCCAACTCATTTGCATGCAAAAGCAGATAGCAGTGATGGCACGATAGCGTACCTTTGTGGGCTCTATATAGTCTACAAAGTTGTCTACAGTAGTTCCGCTAGTGTTGCCAGTTGCCAACTTTCCTGAAGTTGGCGTAATGTTGTGGCAAAAAGCGTTCATGCCAGGTTTAACAATTACCTAAGCAGACTCCACAAAGTTTTGCACACCAGTTCTGTTGTTGTTGCTTTTGCAACGTTTAGGTTGTATATTAGGTATTGTTGTTTATTTATATAGAGGCTTAATTAAGTATTTTTAGCTTGGTGTTAAGTTGAATCTGTTGGTGCTTTAATTTTAGGTTTTGGCATTTTTTTTTTTGCCTAAAATTGGTGCTGAAAAATCTTTTTAAATGGTTTAGGAGTGTATATTTGCAGTTTGTCAAAAGCATTCACAATATATACACAATGATAATACAATAATCTTCTTTACGTCTTCCGCAACATGCTAGTATGCTGTTTATTTAATTGCGAAATAATTCCGTTTTTGGCAATCTGAGAAAAGTCTTTAATGTTGTGGAAGAATCTGTAAAAATATTCCCTTTAAGAATTACTGCTTTTTATTTGATATCGTTTTGTTGAAGTCTCCTCATTTCGAAGTACCAAAATGTTTTAGTATGAGGATTTAATTACGTACCTACGTTAAAAAAAACCAAATCATCAGAATTTACATCTTTTTTCTATAATTATAAAATCCTTAAAGTTAAGATGTTTTCAAATAACGATGAAATAATAACCGCCAAATATAATTTTCTCTATTGAACATCGAGCTATGAATTTATTCAAAAACTAAATCAAACTATACTACGTCGTAGTTGGATTTAACGATCTTCTCTAACCCCAAGTTTCCATCTTAATTCTTCGGGTCAGTGACCTCTGGACCCTTCACGATTAATGTCCGAGAGGGTCAGCAAGACTCACTAATACGACGAAATTAAGACGACCCCTCTATGCCATCTGTAACCCCCTTCGCAAAATGGTTGCCGTAATAGTCCTCGGAAGGATGTTATTTTGCATTTTATTTTAGGCCATGTTGTTAATTTGGCGTAGAAAAAGTAATGGTGTTTTCTTTTTTAATTAATTTGTTGTTTTTTTTTTAAATTGAATAAGGAAGGCTTTTTTGGAACGTTTATGATTTATGAATAAATGCTTTATGAAGTTCATTTGTTTAGAAGTCTAAGTACCTATGATTGGGTTGTTGTATAAGTTGGCCACAAAGTTAATTTGCCAAATTTTCGTAAAGTCCATACATTGAAAGTAAATTCGCCACATGCATAAAAATCATATGAAAATTCGTCGGTCAATAGGTAGGTCATAGTAATTGTAAATTTGCCACAAATCAGCACTTTCACTCTTTTACTTAATAGTATTTACAGCGTTTCTTGCATGAAAAAAATGGAACAGCGCCTCTGGTGCGCGAAGACGGAACTAATTTTTTCCTTGAAAAATGTCAACTTGAAATTGTCAAAGTTCCAGTTTACGTCTCAAATACTGAAAATTCGTGCTAAGGGTAGATTGTGTTTCATGTTTTAATGCTGTGTTCTACCGTTGCATAGACTTCAACGCGTTCAACAGTGCATTTTAGAGTTACCGCACGATCAATTTGTGTTATAAGCGAAAATTTTACTGCGTTATTTTTAACAATATAAAAGGTATTTCTAAAGAAAGATATTTCTTTATCATTAATGATAGTTATTTAATTATCAAAGGCATTAAGACTGTTTGCGTTGCGTTTCTTTTTATGCGTAATAATTCGTTTTTTTTACGTATTGTTTGTGTCTTTGCGAACTAGACCCGGAACTGTATATTATACACTGTATTTTTTATTCACTGATTGATATGATTCAATACAATAATCAAATCCGCGGCACGTAGCACAGCAGCTCATCGCTCTACCACTGCACAAACCATGCTGCCATTGCGTAGTTTATCAAGACAAATCATTCAAAAATACAAAGAGCGCCTTATTCAATGTATTTTTAAATTATGCGGAAAAGGGTAAAAGCTAACATTAGAATGTAACACGTAAAAGATCTTTTAATAAAATTAACCTAAATAAGGCTGGCGTTTACACTATAAATAGGTACAGACCCTACCTATTTCCAGCATGTCAGTCCCTTCCGGGATAAATAGAGCAAAATTCAAAGACCAAGGGGCTTTATTTCAATGCTTGACTGCCTATATGAAGCGATTCTTACACGACACCGCCCGTGTTGTTAAACAGAAGCATTCAAGCAAATAGATTGTTTGACGTCGTTCGTAAGTACGTGCGGTATCGTATGAGAATTGGCTAAGATCCTTTAGATTCTAGCCAAGATGTGCCGATCTGCGCTTTGGCTGACTTGTCAGTCAAGTCGATCATTATAAGCGTATAGTTTGAGAAATCATCTAGATAACCAAGATGGCGGTGGAATATTTCCCGATAAATTTATACATACAATCTTGGGGTTTTTTCGTCATATATGAATAGGTTACTTCTAGGCAAGCGTGGACCACCACGCGGGCCCAGCCGGCTTGGTAGATGTCACATGTCTTCGATTTTTTTGGTTCTAGGACATGCCGGTCTCACGAACATCGTGCACCGTTTTGAGAGCAGTCGTGAGGAAATAAATTACACAAAGTAATGCGCCTGGCGCCGTTCGAACGTCGGGACCGATACCACTGGGCCACCACTGCTCTATACTCTATGATTTTACCACTACAAAAAAAAGATAATGGGGAAGCAAACATAGAATTGAATTCCAGACAAAGTGGTTTATAAAATCTGATTCTCTCTGGGCAGACGAACGGATACGTAAACGATAATTAAATTTTAAACTTACCGAAGTCCCTCCCAGACCCCAGTACTTTAGTCAAACAGTCCTCATACTATCACGATGTTTGCTTTTGTAACTAAAATTAGTTTCTCTCTGACCCTTCTAGAATCAAATTAGAGTCCCTTGTCGGACTCCCTAGTGGACTGTGGTAGGATTCACAGAACAAGGTCTATTTTGTTTAAAAATAATTTAATTTTAACTTCAATTTTAATTAGAGTGGAATATAATAATAAAAGTAAAATTGTTATGATTTCACGTCATGTTAAGACATCCTAATTTCTGTGTTTCGTCTAATATAAATATGAATATAGTATGCACAGATGGTGAAAACTACATGACATTTTTTTCATTAGTTTAGAAAAACAAAACTGTTTCGGAAAAATGATTTTCCAATTGGTTTATGAAGATACAATTATTATTATTCTTTGATAATAATAATTATTTTATAAGAAACTCATACAGTTCCTTCCTTATGGAATATTACAGTCACCGAAAAAAAAAATCACGAAATACATAGTAGTTTATATTTAGAAGACCACTAACACCTACAGCACGCGTAGCATGGCGCCGTAGAAACAGGTTTTGTCTACGCGAGAATAGACAAAACGACAGAACGTAAAAGATTTTAATCGATTTAAGCATATCAATGTTTAAAATATAGAAGAGATTTTAATGGTGTACGAATCGTGTCATGCTTTTTTTTTTTTTTTTTTTTTTAGGTGGTAAAATCATCAAATGAGTCCTCCCGCCCTGGGTGGGGCGGAAGGGACTGTCAGACTCTTACTGACTAAAATCCACCCGTGTTCCTTCCTATGCCCTTTACGTTCCGGGGCCACGGTAACCTGGGTTAAGAAAAAACCCGCGACCCCAGCAGGCATTTGGCGCGAAACACGACGCGCCACCGACCCGAGCTTGGTCCTTGGTCGGACGGCGAGCTACCCATCACTCACCGTCCACAAGCCCGCCCCGCCGCTGTGACCTCTGCTGATCAGAGGGACACGCGTTGGAGCATCCACACGACAGGCTATTCGCATACGGGCAAAGAGACCACTTAGGTACACAGTGCCTAAGGAAGAGTTTTTGCCCGCATCCCAGGGTGCACCGGCCCGAAAAACTGGTCTTCCCCCCGGACGTATCCGAGAGGGAACTCCAGTCCACGGGCGCACGTGGAGGTTTCCTGTCATAGCACCCCAATCGTGTCATGCTTATGCAAAAAAAAACAGTCGATTTGTATAGGAATTACGATGAAATAACTTTGTCTTTTCTTCGTAGAATAGAGATAGAATCGCCATGTTACGCGTGCTGGAACTGTTTTCAGGCGCTTTTCAAATTACCTTTTTACTAAATCAGCAAAAACGCAACTCAACAATCTAACAAAAACTTCTAATGTTAAATCAACTAACAATACGATTAAAAACCTACCATCGAACCTCATTACCGACCATTCGCCGTGAATGCTACATTATGAATACGGCAATCCAAATAGTGTACGTTCAAGTTGATAGCTATGCGAAGGCAAGCAATTAAAACTTCTTTGTGCGGCTGTACCCGCTGGAGGGGTCGCGAGGGGGTGGCTGAGGGGTCCGGGGGGGTGGTTGAGGTAAGCAGGGGTGGTGAGGTGGTCACTTGACGGTGTTCATAATTGGAAAACTTTCCCTATAGACCAGCAAGCAGTGATAAAGGTTACTTGTGACAATTCAGTGACGTTTATACGACTTTTAAATGATCTTTGGCGATGGAATTTCGCGATTGGATTGTGAGCTGGTTTCATTTCGGTGGGGTTTTGGAAAATAAACTTTTGGGAGCTTAAAAATCTTTGTGGGGGTCAGTTAGGCAGTTGCTCCATGTAAAATATTTATAACCTTCTGGTAAGAATGGAAGAAGATGCCAAAATAATTATGAACATAATAAGTTACTCGAACAGCCTTTTTAATCGTGATTTTGATTTATCCATAAACGAGTAATACTATGTAAGTAAGAAAGTAAAGATTTTACTTCCAATTTATCGACATATCCATTTTCCATTAACACCACAAAACAGTCAATCGCAAACAAAACCCAAGATAACATAAACAGACGAAGAAAACCAACTATCTCCACTTCCAACCATTGAAACAATAACTATTGTCCCTATGTACAGTGGGCCTCAGATAGTGGCCATACATTAAAAGCGCCCAGTGTCCTTAAGACAAAGGGGCTACCTCCAATGAACACAGTCCTCATAGTCCACAAAGGAGAATGCCTATGAATGGTCCACATAATTAAAATACTCTATAACTAGTTGAATGATGGTAGTGCTGTCCTTTTCTGTTGCACAATGGCGGTCGGAGTTGACTAAAGATGTCTGTGTGTCTTACTTGGTCGGAGATATTTAGTTTTGTTTAATGGTGGTGTGATTTGTAAGAGAATTTTGTTATGAAGGTTGATTTAATTAACTCCTATCAACCGATATAACCGTATAGTGGTAGAAGTTTAAAAAAATAAACATAATGAAATAACGTTCATTAATAGTACCCGAATATTGGAGAAAACTAGCCTGTGGACATGAACTAATCGAGATCTATTCAACATAGCGTGTGTCAGAAACTGATCATCAAATTGAACAACATTTTGTATGAGATCAATCAAGACCGTTTGCAACATACAATAATTTTTATATTAACACTTGCATATATTATGTTTTTAAGAAAAAAAAAACGGTTCATTTCAATGTTCTGTATTCTATCTTTGACTTATAGGACACGGCATTGCCAGGAGAAAAATCAAATTCTACCATTCTTTGATGTGCTAAGTCATCAAGAGAGAGGCACAGAACCGAGAAATGTGGCAGAAAAAGAGGGAGGCCTATACCTAGCAGTGGGTGATTCCGGGCTGAGATGATGAAGTCATCAAATGAGTCCACCCAGGGCGGGACGGAAATGCTGTCAGACTTGTACTGACCAAAATCCAGGGTGATCCTCCAATAACACTTTACGTTCCAGGCTTTTTCTCGTTTTGTTTTGTTTTGACTACTATTGGTTCTCACAAAAAAGGTTCGCAGATATGGTCATCGGTGCAAGCGATTTTGGGTTAAGAATATAAAGACTCTACGTTGGGCGATAGTACGTGATGAGAAAATCCCGCGACCAAATTCTACTAAGCCTACTGTTATTCTTGTCGACGGCGCGTTGTGTGTCGACGGCGCGTTGTGTGTCGACGGCGCGTTGTGTGTCGACGGCGCGTTGTGTGTCGACGGCGCGTTGTGTCCCACGCGCGCCTCAAAGAGCGTCAGCATAATGACGGGGCCCCCCTCTCAGAGGGCCAAAGCCTGCCGGGGTCGCGGGATTATTCCCTTACCGTAACCCCGGAACTTAACAGGCTATGAAGGGCACCGTGGATTTTAGTCAGTAGAAGTCTGACAGTCCCTCCCGCCCTGCCCGGGGTTGGAGGACTCATTTGATGATTTTACCACGCTAAAAAAAAAAAAATGCCTACTGTTATTCTTCGGCCGAGTCAAACCAGCAGTAAAAACATAAATTAGTTGTTCGTATACCAATTCCCGTACAACTTTAGCCAGTGTTCTTTGAAGCGTCATGTAACACAACTAGTTAGAAAATTAGAACATGAAAATATTGTGTAGCAAACAGAAAGCTGGGCAAACAACTTATTAACACATTATTTACATGGGCGAGCGTTAATTTTAAACATGTTTACAGTAACTGTATGTTGTTGAAGGCAATTGTGTACTACATGCTTTGCGATATTTAGCGAGACTTTTGAACGAGAAACCTTTTAAAATCATCAAATGAGTCCTACCCTGGGCAGGGCGGGAGTGTCAGACTTGTACGGACTGTCCACGGTGTTCTTCAATAGCCCTTTATATTCCGGGATCATGGTAAGGAAATAAGTGCGCGACCCCGGCAGGCTTTGTCCCTCTGAGAGGGGGCCTCGTCATTTTGCTGACGCTCTTTGAGGCGTGCGTCGACCCGAGCATGGTCCATGGTCGGACAGCGAGTGGCTCTTTACTCGCTGCCCGCATGCCCGCGCCTACCGACCGACGTCGCGTGCGTCTACCACTGCGCGAAAATTGGCTTGGAAAAAATAATATTCGGTATTTTATAAGCGATTACGATTACCAAGCAAAACGATTGAATTTCACAGTACTCACATATTATATGATATTAATAACATTTGGCAATTCACCTCTCAACTTAGGTCACCAAAAAAAGATAGGTATTAGAAAGCGTTGCTTTACTTAGGTGACCCATCCATAGACAGACCTCGAAAAACGTTACTACCATCTGACTGCCAACTCTTCATGATCTGAAGCTGGGCTTCAGATCATTCCACACAAATTGCAAGAAAGAGAGAGGAAATATTTTACACATAAAAAAACTAAGCGTCGTTTTTATTACTGCTCCTCTTTATTTCTGAGCGCCTGGTAGTATGTAAAAGAACTTTAAATATATTTTTTGTTATAAAATCTTATTATAACGCGTTAATCTCAGGAACTGCTGGTTCGAACTGAGCAAAGGCTATGTAACACACGCTACTACAAAAAAGAGACCCATACACTCAGACCCGGAACATCTACTTGCAGATCATACAAATATTTGTGCCGTGCGGGGATCGCACCCGCGGTGAGCTACGCAGCATTCGATCGCTCGGCCACGGCGGCGCGGCGGCGCCAACCGTGTTGTCAACAATAAAACACAATATTATTGAACGAGACATTCTTTCCAGTTTTTCCATAGCGTAGCTACAAATGGATCACAGCCCCAACGTTCCCTTGGTATTACGTTACACAATAAGTACACAACGTTATTTTCTTGTGTGTTCTGTGAAATTTATTTAGTTTAACTTGACGGTCTGCTTGGCACACCACACGTGTAAGGCCTCTCAAACGGAACTAGTTTACTTCCATAGCAAATATGGCAATTTACGGACTAATTTACGGATAAATTATTATCTTGCGCAGTTGTAGAATTGAATACTTCAATCTTGGTCAAAGTATAGCGCAGCACTTTGAGAGTACCGCAAAGACTCAGCATGAATTCGAGATTTAAACTTGAAGTATATACTTAAATTTTTGAGTTGAAAATTCTCATTTTACAGACAATATTATTTTCGTATAGGTGATACGTCTTGTTGTATTTGCCGTAAATATAAAACCGAAATGCGAAAGGTCCATGCATTTTGGACTCAAAATGACGATATATGCTCTAAACTTAATTCCATTAACTTTACAAGTGCACATTTCAGGTGAGACTCTGACCTGAGATGCTGTATCCTGAAAGATCGAAGAAGCAGTGGGGACATCCCGTTTAAAGGTCGATTTATATCTACAGACATTGAGTGTGGAAGACACGTGCTGTGGCAGACAAAATTATATTGTTCCATACAGTAACTATTAACGTATTTATATCTATCGTAACACGGCCGTACAGACGCTTACAGACACGTGTCGTGCACCACTGTTGACGACATCTTTGCTTACCATCAGGCGGTAAGTGGAAAAAGGCGCGCATAACTCAGAATTTTAAAAAAAACTATCAAATTATTCAATTGATAATGAAAATGTCATCAAAGGAAATTCAAAATGGCGGACGCATCATTATGTTTATCGATTTAATTTTTGGAATCTGGAATCATCTATTTTCGAGACATATCAGTATGAACGTTAAAGCCGGTACTCGTTACAAATTCTTGCCTGTAAAGGTACTTCATACATATGTATTTCGTAAGGGAATCATCTTCCATTCATCCACGAATAAATCAGAATTTGAATTGAAATTCACGAGAGCGTTAAGAGTCGTGCGGACCGAGGCATGACGACTTTGAGTGTGACTTGGTTTGAGTAGATTTAAGCCGAGAAGGTAAAGGAAAGAGTTATTTTTAATTTATTCTTGTAGGATAGGAATGGAGCTAACATCAGAAAGTAGTATTGTGTGAAATTTTATTTTTAGAGCGTAAGTTACAAAACGATTATAAAAAAATATAAGAAACTGGACCGAATGAATGAAGGTGATAAAAAACAGTGACGAAGGACACTCTTTTTCACTTGTTTTGCACGTCTTTTGTTCAGTTGATGAAAAGTAGATAAAACGAGTAATTTTAAAATTATCGTGAATGGTCAGTCCGTAGATATAAAACAATTTATAGATGTGATACTATGTTTGATAGATTTAACCGTTTATTGCCCGTGGTACTACCAAGCAATCTGGCAGTACCACGGGAAATTTCAATTCACCCGTACGCGAACGGATTTAACAACAATTATTTTACAATATAGTTTTAAATTGTAGGTAATATCAAATTAAGAATATTAGAATCATGTCCATGGTTTCTGAGATAAAATAAGGTCGAAATGCGTAAGAAATGGTCGCTTTTCGTCGCCGTTTTTCAGAAACATTCAATCCACATGGTCAAGATGCCGTAACGCTCTGTACGTGTAAGATGCAACGGTAGTCTTACTAATCTTACTAATAATTATTATAAATGCGTAAGCTTGTGAGGATGCATGTATGTGTATGTGTATGTAGGTGTGTTTGTTACTCTTTCACGCAAGAAACACTGAACGGATTTGGCTAAAGTTTAGGAACACAGATAGTTTATAACCTGGATTAACACATAGAATAGTTTTTATCCCGATTTTATGTTCCCGTGGGATAATTTTCGAGTTGTAGCGGGTGAAGCCGCTGGCAACAGCTAGTAATACATAAATACATCAGTACTACACTAGGCAGGTCATGAATTTGACAAAGTACAACAATCCAAGCGACCACTCATTTACTACATAAATAACAACTAACATGTTGTACATAGAGCGAAAACTTCCAGAATTTCGTTAAAATTAATTTTCCCCAACCCTCGTTAAACTACGGTTTGAAACTAGCAAATTAATTATAAAACACGTCAAAACAAGATATGAAGTTCGAGCGACCCATCTGAGATTCACAAAGGGAGGGCCCTAATTCGGGGACAGGGGCCCTTTCTACCCTTATCGCAAAGTCTCATCTACTACCCTTCCATCGATCTTAAGTAGGGTGACTTAACCCCCAGCGAGGGAGGGATGAAAGAAAATCGTGAGGGTGGCAAAGGGATCATTTTTGGGGGTGTTGGCGAAGTTTAAAGGGTTAGTTTTTGTAACGTCATGGTGTTTCTCGAAAATTTTGTTAACGTAATGGAATTAGTCGAGGGTTAGTAATTATTTCACGCTTTTATTACATTATTTTAACGGTCGACGCTTTGAGGGGTTTTGAGTTTCGGTTTAAATCAAACTTGGCTTGAAGATAAGCTAAGAAAAACACATAAAGCCTTATTTAGACGGAGCAAGAACTTGCATGCAAATTTTACTACATTGCGATATTTGTTTGATCAACTGAATTCATTGTAACTATAAAGTCCGCAATATAACGCAACTAACTGTGCGAGTTCTTGCACCGTCGTCTAAACGAGGCTTAAGACATGTCTTATGTTTCTCGCAGTTACTTCAAATTCTCATCAACTTCAGGAAGGTTTTTAACGAGGACTTTTGGAACTTTGACTTTTTACCACTGGTAAATGTCAGTTTCGCCAAAAGTCCTTGTCAATTTGGCCATCGGAAATTTGACTTATTTATTAAGGAAAACGATCTACTGAGCGATTGAAGCATTTACTTAATAAATTATTCGTTTTATTCTTTTTTTAGCGATGGTCTTGCGTGTGTCCACTATTTCGTCTGGATTTTAAACACCTTTATTATGGTCAACTTTAAACTATGCTTGCCTAGAAGTAACTTACAAGTACTTACTACTCTGGACTTTAAGACCACAATGTTGTTGCCATAACTAATTGAAATTAACAGTGGTTGATTCCGAAAAATAACACAAAATCCTAATAATTATGTTGGCATTAATATATTGCCCACGATACATTGTAATAGATAGAAAAATATCAACGAACTGCTTCATAAAATTGACAAAATTCCGATTTCCCTCGACAGTTATAATGTAAAATCTAAATCGGCAAGCGAGTCACGGCTCCCAAATTGTCTACTGACGAAAATTGTCCAATGTACGGAACATCGTCTTAGTGTGTGTAGAAAGGGAGGGTTTTATTATAGCTCGGCTCTGCGGCCGCCCCGGCCGGGGGACGCACTTCTTATAGCTAGCTGTAAGGGCTGCCATTTTTGATTTTGCGAATTTATTTTCTACTATCGTTAGAACATGGTTTTTATTCTTTGGACTTTTTTTTGTATTAGTAAAAACAAACAAAAAAAGAAAGAAAAGAGGCCTTGAGAACGATTTAATAACGAGATTTAAGGATATATAATCTTACTTATATTATAACTTATATATGTTTTATTTATGTTTACTCTTTCAAGGAAAACCTGCTGAACGGATTTGGATAAAAGTGTAGGTACTCAGATAGTTTAATTCATTCATTCATTTATGAGTTCTAGCGAAACCGCTAGCAACAGCTAGTATGTTGATTTTAACATTGTTGCAACCGCGGTGATTCTCCTTGATAATTCTAGAACATGAAATATGAACACTGACTTTTGTATGATATCATTGTAAAATGTTCACTTCGACGGATGACGCTGACTGCTATGTGCTACGCCTGCTACGCCGTAGCAACCGTAGCACACAGCAGTATGTTACTAGCTTCGTTCGCGTGGATGTCTGAAAATTTTCATCCCCTATTTTATTCCCTTGAGTGTAGAATTGATCAAATTCTTGATCGTATGCGGAAAACTTTAGGAACTGTCCATTTCCTTGTCCTAGATATTTATTTCACAGCAACATCTAATATTGATCTACCTTTTTAAGAAAAATATAGTACTTACATAATATTTAGGTACTGTGTCCGGAACTAAAGACACTTGCAAATAGCGTGCACGATGTCACAACTTCACATTTATGGTAGTCGTATACGACTTAAGACAGGCCTTTTTAAATAATGCGCGGGATAAGTTTATTAATAAAATTATAAATTTAAAGTTGACAACCCTGCGAACACGTAGTGCGTACAAAACGCCTCTCACATTTGGACACAAGAAATTACATACTTTAATCTTATCGTTGGCATAAAATAGAATATTAAATCGGACTGTGCCCAGTTGCCCACCATCCCCGCCGTTGTGGAAAGGAATGTCTTTTGTGCCCTCCCTCCTCTCCTCTAGAGCAGTTTTCAACATTTTCTACAAAGGTATTGGAATTTTGTAAAGATTAGACGGAATTCTTTCAAGGTTACTATTTGAAAATCTTGTTGGAGTTTGACGCGAGGGGATCTACTTGTTGGAATTATATTCTAATTGGTGTGTCAATACATGAGAATTTTTCTTAAGGGTTGAAATCAAACTTGGTCCCATTGGATGAAAAAACTTATACAATTAAGTTTCCATTACGAGTTTCCTTAGAAATAGGAAAATTAAGATACTAAACACCTTTTATCTACTTTATTTTCACAACTTTGGCGTAGCTTGGGTATCCAAGCTCCTCAGAAAGATTGGGTTTCCAATCAAAGTTACTTCTCAAAAGATTTCATCAGTAAAAAAAAATATTCCAAATTCTTAAAGCTCGTGGTCTTGTCAAAAACTGGTTTAGACATTAAAATAGTTTTGCCAATAAATCCATAAAGTAATAGTCTTACTACAGCCAAAATTGAATGTATTCACCCTCTAGCAAAATACATCTACTTTCTACCCCGCACACTATCTAAGCACACTAAGCACAATAAGTTACCCTTATTTTGACAAAGCTTTCTAAACACCGCCATGGCACCCACACACACGTATCTTGGGGGTAGCATCGTACAAATATATCTAAGTGTCGGAGGTTTCGGCCAGTACTCCTTATCCTTTCTCCCTTTCGACACTATAAGCCCCCAATCCCCCCTTCCACCCCCCGCCCCTCATAAACACCGTTAAACACGGACGCGCAAAATTGTAAAATTCGAAGCACTTTTGTCTCCCTCTAACCTAACGTCAATTTGTTAAGATAACAAAGTAGGAATTTCTCCAACGTTATTTACGATTCGGAAATTAATTTAAAGGTTAGTAATTAGACGCCGGTTTCGTAGGAAACACGGGTTCCGTCCAATTTATTGGATTTGTTCGATTGTCGAGCGCTTTCGGGTGTTTGAGATAGTTCGATAGCGATTTTGTAACTTGGGAATTGGATAATGGTTAGGTCTGGCTTATATAAATGAGTTTGGTGGTGTGATTTATTAGGTATATAAATGGTTTGATATTATTTGCAGGGTTGAAGTTTTGAAATATTATTTTTTGTAACTAAAAAGCTACGATACTATACTGAATATTCAAAATTTATAGTTAGTTAAAAATACTGCTAAGTTACCATTGGCAAAAATTGGCCCAAGATCAGATAAAAAGGGAAGTGGCCTTAGTGAAACCGGATGTAGCTATCCAGAATTTCTGGATTGCGACAACCTTGGGGTCTTTACGTCAAAAAAGAATAGGTTGCTTCTAGACAAACGTGCTTCACCGCTGACCAAACCAACCTTTGCTGATCACGCGAGATAGTAGTCACTATCGCGATCATTATCGCAAAATAAAAAAAATAATGAAAGGCCCCATATAACCTTCACATCTTAGTTAGAACCTATTTCTACTAATTATAATATATGGACTGGTTGTCACAATTGAAATTCATATAACGACTGTGAAATATCCTACTTTTACATCATTGTACATATTTTATTTATTTATTTACTCAGGTACATTAACAGCTTCTGGTATATTCAGTAAAGTTAAGGTATATTATTATAAAGCATACGAAACACTTGTTAATACTATAACTTGGGTGAACGTCATTACTGCGAAGTTCGTTACCTTTTATTTTTCAAAACACGTCATTAACAGCTTAAAACTGAACCCCACGGATAGGTATAAAATTACAATACTATATGGTTTAAACATCAATCAACTCAGCCTATGATTATAGTAGTCCACAGCTGGACATTGGCCTCTCCCAGGCCCCAACACATCAACCTGTTCTCCGCTTTCAGTATCCAGTCTCTCTCTACACTACGACAGCCGTGAGGCACACGGTACCTATATTTTTTGTATTCTATTTACTTTTTAATTGTAATTGTGTGCATAAGGCCTGCCAAATAAAATATTTTCTTTCTTTCTTTCTTTCTCTCTCTATGGCCGCATTGTATGATCAGTAGTTAATCCATTTAATAAATCTTATACGTTTTATAATAATTTATTTTAAAATGTAGGATTTTGGCAAAAATATAGTTATATTTAAAACGACTATCGTCAACCGCTTATCCCTTTTACCTAATACCTTAGTTTAAGCGTCCAATTCTAGAACATACCGATTTTTTACAGTAGCGCCACTATTCAGACATTCGGTCTACTGACCACGGTCTAC
This sequence comes from Agrotis segetum, assembly GCA_036375495.1. Lineage (NCBI taxonomy): Eukaryota > Metazoa > Arthropoda > Insecta > Lepidoptera > Noctuidae > Agrotis > Agrotis segetum. The sequence goes on from JAQSVV010000118.1 coordinate 733,813, forward strand.
GGTCTACGCAAAAAAGGTCGATAAGTCAAAAATATTCAATTAAGTACGAGCATTAATATTCTAGCGTCGCGGTCGTCAAGTGCCGCTCGGGGGATAGTGCAGGTGGTCCCCCCCGCCCCTCACCTCCCCCCTACCCCAGCCGGGGGGAGGCTGCGGAATGATGGCTGAAATCCGCGTTTTTAGGCCTAACCATCCTTTTTAGTATTCACATAAGCTGGGTTCAATTTTACCGTGTTTATCGTATATTGTGTCAGTTTTGTTGTTCATTATGAGTGTAATTAGGTAGTAGTGTTGCTAATTGTATTTTTATTTGTGTGCTAGTAAGCTACCCCGGTTTTGCATATATAATAATATGGCATTTTTTAAAATAATAATGACTTGTATTATTTAATAGGTCTTTTTTAAAAGCGCTTATTTCTTAAAACACACAGTCATATTATATACAAAAATCTAAGCCGCCTGATACAATCCTTATAGAGGCCCTTTTTAGGGTTCCGTAGTCAACAAAGGAAGTCCTGCCCCTTATAGTTTCGCCATGTCCGCAATCCGTCCGTCACGTCCGTCTGTCCGCAGTTTAGCTCAGAGACGCACAGTACTAGAGAGCTGTAATTGCGGTGTAAAATATACGGATTTGTTGTCCACGAAAAAGTGGTATGAAATAAAATCTCGTACAAATATTTTTCTTTTATTGGGTCACCTCCAGTTTTACACGTCAAAAAAAAAAAGTGTCATGGGAGGCCTTTTCCAGGGTTTTTTCGCGTTCAACCCCAATAATTTCTACCCTCTTGCGCGTTCGACTCTTAAACGTTTCCACATTAACCCCTGAGACATTAACAGACTGGTAATGTAAAAAAAATCGTATGGGAAATACTTCAGTTTAAAGTGCTAGAATACCTACCCAAATCCAGTGGCCATGGTATCCTGTCAGGTAAACGGTTACAGTATCTGTGTCAACAAAATTCACAAAAAAAGTAAATACTTAACGAGAGATTCAAGAAAATTATCGATGACTCAAGTACAGGCTTTACACACTGCTACGAGTAAAGAAACCTCCTTATAAAACCTGAACTCTATGGATCCATATTTTTTTGGTAGTATTATCATCAAATGAAGTCCTGCCGCCTTGATAGGAGCAAAAAAGACAGTTCCGCAACCCCTCATACAAGGTACCACAAGATTGTCCGATTAAGAAGCACACAATATCCTTTAAGTTGACCAGCGAGTTACCATAAAAAAAAAACTAATGTTTCATTTCCACTTGAGAAAAACGCAAAAATGTATGAGAACAAACAACCTTTATCATACAACCTCTCAGATTTGTCTATAGTTATTTCATTGTCCACTTTCACCCAAGATAGAAAAAAACAGGATGTCATGGGAGAGCCCTTTTCCAGGGTTTATTTCGCGTTCAACCCCCAATAATTTCTACCCTCTTGCGCGTTCGACTCTTAAACGTTTCCACATTCAACCCCTGAGACAACAGACTGGTAATGTAAAAAAAAATCTATCCTGTCACTTCAGTGGCAAGCAAGTAGAATACCTACCCAAATCCAGGGCCATGGTATCCTGTCTGGTAGAAGCTAACAGTATCTGTGTCAACATAAATTTAAAAAAAAAAAACAAAATACTTGAAAAAGAGATTCCACAAAAAAGGCCGATTAATCAAGGTACAGATGCAGACACAGGTGCTAGACCCAAAGAAACCTCCTTATAAAACCTGAACTCTATGCGCACTCCATCAAGTTGCTGGCTATAGACAATGGCATAACCCGCCGTTGACGCGCCACTATTAATCATAGAAAATGACGGCGCGGCATTGTGTGAAACGGCTCGGCTCAAAATTGTGAAAACCTATCCTGGGCGCGCGGACTAATAACTGGGCCCGCTCACACTTCGGCAAATGCCCACAAGGGGGGTACAGTTTGCAGAAGTTCGGTTGAAAAAAGGACAAGAAGTTTTTTTTTTTTTCGTCGCTTTTTATTGAAAGTCTTTTCTTTGACATTTCTTTTTTTATTGTAACCTCTAAGTTGCTAAACTGTGCTCCTTTGCAGAAGTTCAGCAAAAACGACAAGAAGATTTTGTTTTCTTTCTGTCATATTAAAAGTCTTTGCTAATGTGCTTTGGAAATTAACTTAGTGGAGAGACAGACGGAGGAAATTTGAGATCGGTACTTCATAGAAAGAAAATACCAAAGAACAGTACGATCGACAGAGGTTGTAGGTAGTTAAAGAAGAAGTCTAGACATGGTGATGAAGTACAAAAAAGAAACATCCAATTGCATAAGCTCAGTAGTCCACTATGGCTCCTTTTTTCGGTGTTGATCGAAGAAACTGGAAGTCTTGAGGCCCAGCAGTGGGTTAGCATAGGCCAACAATCACTTGTATAGATCTACTAACCTGTTTCAATATTGTTACATAACCAAAAAAAAAAAAAACACAAAAAACTTTTTTTTTTATCCTATTTTTTTGTTCCGACCTTACTCCAAAAGCTTGACGATGATGCGGTGCACTAGTGTGGGTGTTGATTCACGTGCGTGTGTGCCTACCCCGTGACATTCTGCAACCGACGTGATATATTGAGAACTGCTCCAAAAATCGCTATTAGGTATCCAGTTGCGTACGTAATAAAAGGCGCCGTTTGCGTTTACTATGATTTTTTGTTGGTTATTTTGGACTCAAACGTACGCGTTCGCGTTTTGTTGTGATGGGTGTATCGTGATTCGTGTTACTTTGTTCTGTTTTATAAGTAACTTTTTGAAGTGGATCACATGCCGCGTTTGACTTGTATAGAATTCGTTGATGTCTAAAACACGTAGATGATCGAGAGGTGCCTTTCACCTCGACGCTCATCGTACCGTCTTTCATCGCGGAGCGTCGTCACCAACTTCGCCACCTCCGCATGACGGCACTGATGAGCGGGGTCATGTGAAAACTGCATAAATAAGGTGATTTTTCAAATAAGGTCGTTTTAGTATTTCAAAGTAAGTATTCTTATTGGAATCAGTCAACCCTTTATTTGAGCTACACAATCCTAAGGTAAGTGATAATGATGATTTGATAATTACACTCTTTCTAGCTTACCGATCTTTAGTGTGCAAATTTCGTTTGTGTATTTAGAGGTCAATTCACGAGACGCGGCGCTGCGCTCAAATTTGGGAAACGACTCAAAATCTAACTTTATTTACTATCTGAAAAAATACACATTCCAAAAACCGTCGAAACACATCCTAACTGACTAGAATAGCCCACTTATGCCAAAAAACGCAAATCACATCATATAATTACATAAGAAATTCAGTTTTACATCTTTAGAAGTGCATGCCTAATTGGTAATTTAGCCAATAGACTCACATAGACGAAAAAAATAGAAAAGCCTACACAGAATAAATAGTAAAGTCAAATAAACCGAAATCATGCATTCATTCCACTCCATGCACCATACCATCTCATTTGTGGGCCACACAAGAGAAACAAACTCATACCCATAACTATAGGACACGCATAGGTATATTTTCGAATTTTATGCGTACCACGTTCGGTTTTGCACTAGTGTTGCCCTCTAGTTTTTGGTAGCCATACATGCCGTCCAGAACATTTAGACACGTCACCACGCAAGTAAATGCCCAGTTTTGTTCGAAAATCGACGCGGCTCAGGAGTGGGAGCGTGTCAAAGAAGACTGGACGCTTTGCATGTGTGTGTGTAGTTGAGTGATAGTGAGGGGTAGGGCCGCCCCCGCCGCGTCATCGCGCTGACTGCTGCGTCTGTGTTAGGAACATTTAAAATGCCCCCCCGTGACGATCACTATGCCGCCATTTTTTTTTGCCGCATTTTTTTTTTTCAAATTAGAACTTGATTTTTTTTACATTTTGAACTATAAGTGTCTGTTACTAAATAAGATCCTATAGTGCACTACTGTACTAACATAAACATTTTTTGTTCATATTAATTAATGTTTCTTATTTAAATGGAAATTAACACAGAAACGAAAATAAAGTTTAATTTTTTTTTTGTGATGATTTTACGTAACTTTTAGTTTGTGATGATTGTTTCCAATCTCATTTTAACCTGTAATTTAAAAAAAAAAAACAGAATAACTTCTTAAAATATGTTACCAACTGAAGTGACAATAATACACATTTCATTGTTCCTTAAAATAAAGTGAGTAAAACGACATAGGTATTCACTTACTTAAACTTCCCGTTGTTACACGCGAAAAATCTCTGCTTCATTGTTGCGGAGATCATCAGTACAATTTCATGTCACTTAGATTATGTTATAGGTACAACTTTGCTAAGTTTCCACTTTCATCACAAACAATATCGTAATTTCACTAATCATCATCACCTTAACACTAAAAAATCAAATCACTTTTTCTTCCACATAATTAAAAAGAACAATAGTTTATTAAATTGATTTTTTTCTTCTGATTCTGCAAAGGTGCGTTTAAATCGACGGTCAAAGGTGAAATGGTCAGATCTTAAAGACAGCGGTGATCATTTCTCACATAAATTTGTATTAATTTGCATTGATTTCATCCCGTGGCCGTGGGTTTTGTTCGAATTATGGGGTCACAGCCTCACGATAACCGGTTTTAACCGTTCTTCTTTACTGAGAAATAGATGACCTATCTATTTTGTATGAAAAGATAACACGGAAGAATTAAATAATAGATAAACTAAAGTACTACTAAATATTGGCCATATCGACGGGTTAGCAAGCTTTTGTTACCGAAGTTTCAGTCGTTTTTTAATTACAGTGAATTAAGAGTCTGATAAAAAATAAACAGTGTCGTCCAGGCCAGACGGATTTACAATTTTTTTAGGTACTCGTCTTAGGGACCTATTTAAACCCGCCAGTTTTTTTTCTTTTTTAATAAACCCTTACGAAAAATCTGTCGTTTTCAAGGAAAGTAATTATTCTTGCATTGATTTACGGTTAAATGCACTTCGCAGATCAGCCTATTTTTTTCCTGAGAGAGTGCAATGTCTAAGTAAGCATCTATAATAAAATATACTAGAATTTTTCATTATAAAAGTAAGTAAAAAACATTTTAGAAATGTCACAACATTAATGTGGTGACATTTCTAAAATAAAAAAAAAAAAAACATAATTATCTTGTAAGCGGGTGACAAGCGATTTTTTTCCTGGTGGGTACAAATAAGTCCCTAACTAAGCCGATCAGCCTGTATACGATTGAGCATTATCTGATATAAATGGTATTGCTCAACTTGTTGCTATAGATTGGATAGATAAAAGTAATCAATTAGAAATAAATTTAATTATTTTTTTTTTAATAAAGAAAGCTTTTGCTATCCAGAAACTCCTATATCATGGAGCTGTTTACAAAACTCTTAAGCCTCATTTAGACGATGCAAGAACTCGAACGCGAGTTACGTTACATTGCGGAATTTATAGGTAGAACAAATTCAGCTAATGAAACAAATGCCGCAATGTAGTGAAACTCGCATACGAGTTCTTGCTCCGTCTAAATGGCGCTTTATACACAAAGAGCCAAGCTTGGACACTACACACTTGACCGTAAAAAAAAATGTTTCGGGTTGGAATCACACCCACAACACGCAGCTGTACAGTCAATCGCTCAGTCACTAAGTCAACCGTAACGTTAGTTTGTTAACATATAACATTAAGTGTAGTGACGACACGTGGTCTACCTCACATAGATGCTATCAGTCCTTCTGATATCATTTCAAGCTCGTGCTGAACAGATTTTAAAAGCTTCATAATAAATTTCTCTCGTTCTAACAGTCTCAAAATTGACCATTTATGATCCACATTTCTTTAAATCTAAAGGGTTCAAATCTGCTGACCGGGCACGCAATTGTTATTTGATATCAGATGGTAACTAATGTGTGACAATCATCCTACTAAAAATAACAGCGAAATAATTGATATAGGTACAATTCAAAATAAAATCGAAAGTAAATTACCAAGATTTATTTAATAAAAGAAACAAAAATTTTATATTTTATTATGTAGAAGGAAACAAATGAAACGAAAAAGCTTTCAAACATAGAAAAACTAACAAGTAGTGTATGGGATACAACGTGTGCCATTTTCACAAATAGTTGTCCTGGAATGTGACACTCTTGTACCAGATGCAGAAGCTCAGGATTGGCCAGCTGAATTAATAGCACTGCAGCTGAAGAGCTACTACTTTTACTTGACCAATAAGGGGTTAAGGTTTCGTCTTCCAGACAACATACTATCGGGTTTATGATGATCAAAGCGAGCCCTCTTCTATAATGATAATTACGTAGAGCTTTTCTAGAAAAGAAGGCTGCTGTCGCACTACTTGGTCCAGATTCTGAATTTTATTTATTTCCGTATAACCCTTATTTTCCAGCTTTCAAAGCACCAAAATGATATTTTTCGATAAGTTTACCTTCTCATGATTCTGCTTCTTCTGTCGTTGTTACTGCAACGGCAGCTGCTGCATTTACTGCCGCAATCACTGCGCTGTTACTGTATTCAGATTTATTGCCATAACCTTGTAAACCAGGTCCAAATAATCCATATTTTGCTCCTTCTTGTGCTTGGTTTTGTCTTCCTCGTCCTTGCATTCCTGATTGCCTAGCTGATCCAGTTGCTGATGTTGAGGCAAATCTGACAAATCATTGTAAGTCCTAGTGGATCAGATGATGATAACGTGAATTTAGAGGATGGTGTTGCGCTAGATAGTCCTTTAGTAGGTTTATATTGGCCTATACCTCCAGAACTTTGTGCTGTTGCTGTTGAATACGCTGACCGGGCACGCAATTGTTGTCAGATGGTAATAATTTGTGACAATAATCTTACTAAAAATAACAATGAAAATAATTGATTTAGGTATAATTCAAAATAAAAACCAAAGTAAATTACGAGATTTATTTAATAAAAGAACAAAAATTGTATCTACCTAGAAGGAAACAAAAGATACGAAAAAGCTTTCTTAGTACTAGCTGACACAATAGTTGATGTTGACTGAAGAAAGGATTCTTCTAGCTCGTCATCGGACAGAATTGTATTCATTTCTTCATTCTCATATATGCTTTCATCAGGAACAAATTCCCAAGTGATAAATCTTTTTATTATTAATCAGTATCTGGTTGACCGAGCTTGGCTCGGTTTTTTGTTTATGGCCCTCATCGGTCATGGCGTTATAGATGGCGCTTCTTACAACGCGGTTTTTAAAATGTCTATATCTTGGGAACCGAGCTTTTCTCGAACCTAGGACCTTGATAAATCGATTCATTGAGTCGAAAAACCCCTAATCTGTAACTTTCATGAAAATCCTTGGAGCCGTTTCCGAGATCCTGATTACATATAAATAAATATACAAGAATTGCTCGTTTAAAGTTATTAGATAGATAGATAGATTTCATTCTGTTCGGCGTGTTTTGAAAAAGTCACCATGTTTACTCGGATCAAAATCTACTTTTGTTTGCACTATTTTTTGTTATTCAGATCCTTCAATAGTTTTCACTATTTCATTGGTTTCGTTGAGGACTTTTGAATGGACATCTTTTTCTTCTCCTGAGAGGATGATGGTTTCATATTCAACGTTTTCCATGACGTACTGCGAAATAAAAGAAAGTAATTGATATTACAAAACAAATCGAATTAGGAAGGTAATTGGTAATTGAAAAGGGAAATAACTAAAATAAATAAACTATAATTAAATAAGCGGTGCAGAAATCGACAAGATTTTTTTAAGTTAAATTAAAAGCTACTCTAACAACATGACACAGTTTTTTTAAATAAACTTTGCCTCACAAACGGATGCGTTTACAAACGTAGAAACTTACAAACGCAAACACCCAGACCCGGATCAACTACTTGTAAGTCCAACAAATATTTTTTCCGAGCGGGAATCGAACCCGCGACACACAGCGCAGCAGTCCAATCACCACTGCGCTAACTACGCCATTAATTTGTTTGACTGTGATGTGAACGTGTTGATGTAGTGGTTTGACACTGCCACAATAGATGGCGCTACATTACAAATGTACAAACAAGGGGACGATAGATTCGAACGCGCCGCTCTGGCAGGGTTATGATAGTACCTTAGTTGGTTAAATGTCTGTTAACATCTTCCTTCCGAAATATAAGTTGTTTAACACTTTAGCGTCGTGTTTATTTTTTTCTAAGTTTTTTATGGCGCCAAATGACAGATACGGTACGTCGAACAAAAAATAATCATCAAAATCGGTTCACCCATTCGTCGGTTATCACGTACCTAATAAGCATTCAGAAAAAAACAGTAAGATTTGTAACCTCCTTTTCTTCAGTTAAAAATAACAACTACTTCGTAGTTTTTCTGAACAGATGTCGTCACCAGGCTTCACCAGGTTTCTGGTATCGGGATCACCATCCTGTCGCTGAACAGCGCCAAACATCCTTCAGGCTGCTGTTCCACTGAGGCGGAGTGGAGCGGTGCGGAGCAGAACTGTGCCGCGATTCAGTAACAACATGACTTGAAATCCACATGTGCCTGGGTGCCTGGGGTCAGTCATATGCATCAGCCATTATGATTAGTGAACGTGGCACAGCTCGTCTCCGCTCCGCCTCATTGAAACCGCAGCCTTACAGTGATCCATCGCGGCATCGGTGCGCCGGAGTTCCAGTTTTTTCTAGTTGAGCTAGCTCCATCTTTAGTCTCATCTTTGCTCCTGGTCTATATTGAGGGAAAGAGACACAACAAGTTTAAAATTCGGAAAAAAATTAAATCAAGGTGCTGAAAGCCTTGAGCATTCACTTGTAACAGAACCAACTAATTTTGCCCAACTGAACAATTAACAGAAAGCGTGAGTGGTTCGGTTCAGGGAACGAGATGGCGCTATACGACTTGTATAGCTCTGTCTTTTTCCCTCAACATAAAGACTCAGTTTTTAAGACGTCATGGTAGGGACACCGTAGCTGAGTATAGAGCAAAACATCGCTACGATAATTTTCACGAACTTTCTAGCAAAAGCACTAGTCGTCAAAATTTTTTTTTCTTTATGAATATGTCAGACTTGATAGTCAGCTTGGCAAGAAGCTGGTCAGAAGGTTCGTTTGAATGCTCACTTAAACGCTCTCGTTTGTTTTTCTGTAATTCAACATACACGAAAATGTTCATTACAAGTAAATACTCAAGAATATCACAATACGAGTAGTAAAAAAAAACATACGAAAAATAAAGCATAAAGCCTTTTTAATGCGAGCAGTGTGGAACTCTCTGCCTACCGAACGCATACAACCCTAATCTCTTCAAGTTAGAGTGATCTGGCTTTTTGGGTAGGGTCGCTCCATCGTCGACCTTGTCTTAGTCACTCTTGACCTAGGCTGAGGTGAAGAGCAAACCCATAGCACTTTAAAAAAAAAGCAAGCTACCCGCTCCTCATCTCACCATCTCCTTTAACAGGTTATCTCTAATCATTGCTTCTTTAAACATAACTTCTCATAAGCACAATTCTCATGCAAATTTTATTCGCGCGCGCAATAACCCTCTTAATACAGTAGTTTAAGAAGGGTTAAGATGAAGACAAACTTATCTAAATGCCGATCAACCGTCAAGACAGAGAAAGGGTTAAAATAATATCTTGAAAGGCGATTATGCCGTGACGTTATTGAAAGTGTTAACCGCATTATCTCTTTTATAGGGTGATCAAGGAGTAACATTACGTTATTTAAAATGTCACTTACGGGATATCTTCCGAGATTGTTTATTCTTTTGAGTTCCCGATAATATTTCGACGCTGTTGCAAGCGCCATGATCAATAAATTGTGAAAAAAAACATGATAGCCTAAAACAGTGTTTAAAATTACGTTATTTAGGAATTATCCATGCTTATGTGTATTCATTGTAAGATTTTATTTAGTGTTTGTTTAATAGATTAATTAATTATTATTAGAAAAATCATCTGCTAAGACGTCTCAACCAAGTTGAGGTCGGCTTCCAGTTTGAACATAATATGCAGCTGAATATCATTAATTTACATGGAACGACTGATTATCTGACCTCTACCACCTGCTAACTAGGTATGGGTAATGCAATACCCCTTTTTTTTTTTAGGTGGTAAAATCATCAAATGAGTCCTCCCGCCCTGAGTGGGGCGGAAGAGACTGTCAGACTCTTACTGACTAAAATCCACCCGTGTTCCTTCCCTTATGCCCTTTACGTTCTGGGGCCACGGTAACCTGGTTTAAGAAAAAACCCGCGAGCCCAGCAGACATTTGGCGCGAAACACGACTCGCCACCGACCCGGGCTTGGTCCTTGGTCGGACGGCGAGCTACCCTTCACTCACCGTCCACAAGCCCGCTCCGCCGCTGTGCCCTCTGCTGATCAGAGGGACACGCGTTGGAGCATCCACACGACAGGCTATTCGCATACGAGCAAAGAGACCACTTAGGCACACAGTGCCTAAGGAAGAGTTTTTGCCATTCGGGCAAAAACTCTTCCTTAGCTTAGGCACTGTGTGCCTAAGTGCCCCAGGGTGCCCTGGTCCGAAAAGCTGGTCTTCCCCCCGGACGTATCCGAGAGGGAACTCCAGTCCACGGGCGCACGTGGAGGTTTCCTGTCATAGCACCCCAATGCGATACCCCTTGGCAAGATTGGTTGTCAGACTTTTGAGCTTCTGATTTACACTAACAACTGTCAAAGTTCTATAAAATGACAGCCGAGACCTGGCTTTACGTTTTTCCGAGGCATTGAAGGAAACTGGCTATTAGTCACCAATCCACACACCAACCCCAGGAAGCGTGCCGTGTGTGTAATCTTGAAGAACTATGTGTGGCTATTATAATTTTTGAATTGCAACAGCTCTTACATGTTAAATTTTTGCTTCAATTTGTTTGCAACTGAATCGCCATCTGTGGCAGGCACCAATCAATCGATATTCTGTCAGTTTTTTCCGTGTCTCCGTGGGAGATATCATTACTAAACTAATGAACTTTATATGGAATAAAAAAAGTTAAGACGAAGGGTGAAAGTTTTTTTGGGCCAGAAAAACGTTGTAATGTCCTCTTTATAACCTCAACCGATCGTTGCAACGATCTTTCATTGGAATATAAGCTCTACCTACTTTCGTATTAGGATGAATTTAATGTGAGAGTATGTTAATGAAATGTTATTTATCTTAATAAATAAAATCACGTATCACTCTTAGTCGTGAGTGTGACCAAGGGAGTAGCAGTTGTAGGCCAGTGGTTACACGAGTTACGAGAACGAGTTAAAGGTTGTGGATTTGAATTTCGAACCCAGCCAAGCTCATAATAAGGAAATCACGTGAGAAAATCTTCTAATAAAAATAATTTTTTGTTCCATATCTAGAACCAAAAATTCGAAGATGTGTCACATTTTTGATTTGATTTGATTTGATACTCTTGTACATCGTGAGTTTTCATAAGGATACAAAAGCTACGTAATTGGTAAAATTTTTTGTTTTAGTGGTTAGGTAGTTTTGTGTGATCCCAAAAGTCGACGAAGCAAAAAAATCTTAACATCAATACTTAATCCAACAAAAAGTTTTATTACAAAAACCAAAGTGTTTGTCAGTAAATATTACCCTATTCCCAGGTAAAACTTGGCCTATTGTTTAGAGAGGTTCCCAAACATCGTAACGAAGTTCTTCGCTCGTAAAACCACCCTCTGTTAGTCTGTCTGTCTCAACACATCGCCGTAATTAAGGGTCTGTGAGATTTATTAGCGACTTGAGTAAGCAGAACGTGGATCTAGTACAATTATTTGATATAGCGTAACTATAGTTTGTAGGATCTGATGAAGAATTTTGTTGGTAAAATGTGGGCGTTTTCTTTTTACGTGATAAAATCATCAAATAATCTTCCCGCCCAGGGTTTCTTGAATTACAAATGAGTTTCCCTAAGTTTCACAGTGTTCCTTCATTGTTATTTACGTTCCAGGGTAACGGTTACCTATTTAGACAGTTTCGCGACCCTGGCAAGCGTTTGGCTCTCTATGTGGACCCCGTCCATTAAGTGTAGGCCTGGGTTGCCTGTAACCTTTGGTGAAGGCTGAGCAATTCCACTGAAGATGGTAGGCTTCACCAAGGCCACCTTCGAGCCGGGCTACCATCTTGTCCGTCGGCAAACATTATTCGTCCGTGCGCATGAGTTCCATTTCCTTTTGAATGAGCCCGCTCCATCTTAGGTGTCAACTTGATTCTGGGCCCGATTGAAGTTAAGAGCAAAACAATGGTACTTTGATCAGTTCAAGAGGAGAGGAGAGGGAAATAATTATATTCAATGAGAAAATGGTGGAGGACATTATCGAGAGGATACCATCATGTCGTTTCGAAGTCATGAGATTGTTTGCTTCAATAGCTATTAAGTCAACTTCAACTTACAATTATAATCAATCACATTTTCAAAGTTGACTTTTAAATATTAATTTAAACAACTATGTTCACACGTTACATATTTCTGACGTCACAATCACAATTTATTAAAGAGCTAGCAGAATAAAAACGTTACCATAATAATGACCCTTACAACAGCAGGCATAAAGAATAGATTGCTGTGTCTAATAGCACAACACCTGATCCCACTTAGTTCTTAATGAAGACAACTCCATCCAACAGATGTTGTTGAACAACAGACCCTGTAGCCAAACGGCAAGCGACAATCGTTAACGTTCAGCAGTCGCTAATAAATTTTCAACTTTATACTCCATCGCATAAAGTTGAAAATCTAGTAAAGACTGCTGAGCGATAGCGAACGAAACAAACAAAAACGATCTGTAATCTTTGACAGATTTTCAACTTTATGAAATGGGGTATAAAGTTGAAAATGTATTAGCGACTGCTGAACGTTAACGATTGTCGCTTGCCGTTTGGCTATAGGGCCTGAACCTTGTACCACGGTTGTCAAGCGATTTGAGAAAGCGTTAACTTTTTAAGTAATCTATGGAAATGTCATGAGGAATTTGTAGCCAAATAGTAGCCCGTGAATGGTAGTACGGTACTGTACGGTACATTATTTATGAATGTATAATTTTTAAAAAAAACTTTGCTCCGTAAGTCCGTACTAGAAATTTCTCCCTGTATCGCGGATACGTCTAAAAACAAAGAAACTCACAAAAATACCCAAAACCGAAATAACTACTTGTAGATTGTAAAAATAATTGCTCTGAAATACAGCCTTGTCGAATCGGAAGTGCCGTACTACAGGTATGTGCCCGACCCAGTTCTTGAAAGTGGTAATATCACACTGTACTGGGATCAATCCATCATCACTGACAGGACTATTGTAGCTAATAGACCTGATATAGTGGTGGTGGATCGATCAGAGCAGCGCACAACGATTGTTGACATAACCGTCCCGCATGACGAGAACCTCGTGAAAGCTGAGAAAGATAAGCAAATCAAGTATCTTGATTTGGCTCGCGAGGTTGTCGATATGTGGGACGTTGATTCAGCTGTCATTGTGCCGATAGTCGTGTCGGCCCATGGCTTAATTGCCAAGAGCCTCGACCAACACCTAAGGAGGCTCTCGTTAGGCAGCTGGATCAAGGGCTTGATTCAGAAAGCAGTTCTTCTGGACACGGCGCGCATTGTTAGGAGGTTCCTTTCTCTGGAGCCCTGACTGCCGGTAGCTTGGACCCTGTTCCCGATACCGGTGGGCCACTATTATTTATATTTTTAAATGTTTTTTTTTTCTTTTTTAGAAATATTTAAAAATGTAAACTATAGGAAACAAAGATGAATAAAGGAAATAATTGCTCTAATCAAAAGCTGCGCAGGAGTCGATCGGTCGGTTACTGCGAAACCGTGTCGTCGCCATTTCAGTATTCTGATAAAATACTGTTTTGCAAATAACTACTACTGATAAATCAGAACAGTGGCTTGCAACGAAATATCAGTAACTAACATGAAGCGATTGTTTATCTGACCTCCACAACCCAGTAACTGGGTAAAACGATGCATCTTGGTAAGACTGGTTATCAAACTTTCGAGCTGATGATATCTATAACATATTAATAATTGCTACCCTTCTAACTGAAACGAAATTAAACTTACAACAGAAAAAAAATCGAAACCAAACATAAAAAATCTTATAACATAATGAAGGGTTCTTGACAACTATGTAAATCGTCAAAATTGATTGGCCATCACTGTCATAGACTACTCATCAACCTGCACCCTGAACTAATCAGATATTACTGCTTATACATCTTTAAGTAATTCTAAACTTTATCGACTACAAAATAAGAAACATACAAATGCAATATAATTTTGTTTAAGGCAAACCGTTACGGTAAACAAAAAAGAAACGGTTGTTTTTTTTTTCTTAATTTTCAATTATGGTGTAACATTCGAAGACAGATTGTAAACCTTCTGCTTTTTTTTTGTAAAAGAGTTCTTAATAAGTTTGATGAGTCTATTCGAATGGGGTTTGATGTTTTTTTTTTCAGTTTATGCTTTCTGAACAGTTGAAGGGAAAACAAACATATCATGTAGCCACAAAAATTAATCCCCTCGAAAAAAGATTTTGATTATTTTCTCCTAATACTTTCTGTTCCACATTGTGTCCTCGTTTTCGGTAGTTTTGTGCTGGATAATTATTTAATTTTCCTGCTACCACCGTGCGAAAAAAAAAATCTCAAAACTCAGATCCAGGGTTGTTAATAGGAATCGCGTGTAAATCGACATTCTGGACCTGAATTTTGCAATTTTTCAGCTCTGTTGTCATTTCAAAATATGCTCATCATTCAACAAGTAATAATAAAAATCTTTTAGTCTAATCTGGCACTAACTTAGCAGTCCAAACTCAACTCGACTAAATACGACACAGACAAATTGGTCGATTTCGCAAGTTAGGCTTCGGGACAAATCACTTAAGTGGCAAATCTAGGAACTGTGTCCGAGCAGCACTTCCAAACTTAGCCTTAACTAACTTAGTATGTCGCCGACAAGATTGTGTGACAAATTGGTGAATAGTTACAGTTACTAGTATCTTGTTAAGGAGGGTAGTTCACAAGTTCTTAAAGCCTTAAACGCATTCAACTTTAAGCTATTATAAGAGACAGGCGAAGCGAATGCAATCCGGAGCGTTTTTATCTGTAATGTATGGAATTGCTTGAATCCAGTCACATAGTAGCCTCTCGACTGTAACACGCACTGATTCAGTCGACGTTCAAAAATGGCGCTTTCGTAAGTCAACTGAATCAGCGACTTTACGTAATTCACTTAAAAATAACGATACATAAATAAAAATAAAATAAAAAGCTGTGTAAAAGCTTTTATGACTTGATGAGACTAGATAATAATAAGGTTTTCGATATTTTTAAGAAAATCTGCTGTTTTAGTTTTTAGGGATTGCAGACCTGAAGTATTTGATATTTATTTCACCTTGATACCTCCCCGCGTTTTTAAGAAAATGAGTTTAAAAAAAAGAATAACTGGACAACAAAGGAATCCTATTGCTGGATGCGAGGTGCTAGGACCGCTAGTACTAATCAATTGCAGCGCTCATGGTGGTAAAAAGTAGATATAATCTATTGAATGTATGCTCTGTCACGGGTATCCGCTAATCTGTTAGACATAACTATCCATATCGGGATCCGTTGTTCCTTATGTGGCACAGAACCCTAAAAATGAGTAACAAAATAGCACTAAATTTTTTATCAGACTCGGACCTTATGGTCAGAACCAGTTCCATAGATTAAAACCCCGTCACCTAATCAGTAGACCAAAGAAACTACCATCTGTCGTACGTAACGCTTGCTTACTTCAACTCATAACTAACGTCTTGGAACCTTTGCTTTGTCGCTTCCTGTCACTTTCTTGAACTGTATGAAGACGGCGCGTGCCCTTACTGCCAGGGGAAATTAACCCTTAAATATAGGAGGGTAAGAGTGGTGATGAATGGCAGGATAGTAATAATTGTAGGCTACTGGCACATTTATGGAAATTGGAGACATCCGTTCGTGTGGCAGGCACGAGCTTTCTGTGTTTTATGATGCGCGATATGCCTTTACTTTGACCAGGTGGTTGGTGTTTGAATTTTTTTTGTTTTTCGTTTGTAACGTCTGTTTTTTTTTTCTTTAATTTTGGTATAAAGTGTTAAGAGCTTAGATTAAAGAATGTCCAGATTCCGTGTTCGAAACAAAACGAAACGCTATAGGTGAAGTGACTTTTTTAAATATGTGTGAGTGAGCGCCCCGCCCCGGAGTGTATTACGTATCGGATTTGCGTTTGTGTGCAATGTACGTGTAATACCAGTGGCGGAGATTACCCTTAAAATGTGGGAGATTTTTAGTATTTTACGTACAGTAATGACATGATTTTTATCATTACGGTTGATGAGTTTTAACATTATTTCTTTATTTTGTGTAATTTGTCATGAGCAACTTTACCGCTTAGGAACACCGCAACACATTTAGCGATTCATTTCATATTATAATGTAAGTACCTACTACATTATAGTCTGGCAGAGTCTGACTGAGTCTGACAGTCTGACCGTGTCTGACAGAGACTAACCGAGACTGACCGAGTCTGACAGAATCTGACCGAGTCTGACAGAATCTGACCGAGTCTGACAGTGTCTGACCGAGTCTGACAGTCTGACCGAGTCTGACAGACACTAACCGAGACTGACCGAGTCTGACAGAGTCTGACAGTGTCTGACCGAGTCTGGCAGTATTTGACAGTCTGACCGAGTCTGACAGACACTAACCGAGACTGACCGAGTCTGACAGAATCTGACCGAGTCTGACAGTGTCTGACCGAGTCTGACAGTATTTGACAGTCTGACCGAGTCTGACAGACACTAACCGAGACTCCTACCGAGTCTGACCGAGTCTGACAGTATTTGACAAAGTCTGACCGAGTCTGACAGAGACTAACCGAGAGTGACCGAGTCTGGCAGAATCTGACCGAGTCTGACAGTGTCTGACCGAGTCTGACAGTATTTAACAAAGTCTGACCGAGTCTGACAGAGACTAACCGAGACTGACCGAGTCTGACAGTGTCTGACCGAGTCTGACAGAGTCCGACCGAGTCTGACTGAATCTGACCGAATTTGACCAAGTCTGACAGATTCTGACCGATTTTGACCGAATCTGAAAGAGTCTGACTGAGTCTTACCGAGTCTGACTCTGTATTTGACCCCGAGTATGACTTTTAATTCGACTCTTAATCTGAATCTGAGTTCTTATTTGAGTCTAACTTATTAGACTTTGAGACAATGGACAGAGCGTTCTGAATTCAGTAATTTAGCTAACGCGGTTACACTCATAAAAAATATCTTTCGAAAAAAACTCTTTTTTTCATAACTCGTTTCTTTTTTTCAAGTCTTTAAAGTTACAAATAATCGGTAGAAAACTTTATGCCCATGGCAACCCTCAACAGTTGTGGCGTCCGTCACAGTGTCAAATTGTTCACTTCTTTGTTTACGTATTTAAAATGCGGAAATAAAAAAATGCATACTGAAATTGAATGCTAACATAATGAAATGATATATTATGGCATATTCCTTTTTTTGGAATGTTATTATAAACCATTTCACAGCAAAAACTTTTATTTTAAAATATTAAAACACGGACTCGTGACGTAGTTTACGCGGGGAGCGTTACTAGGCGACTGACGTATGGATCGTACGACGCGGGAAATTTTTCCCCCGTGTTTTTGGCTTCAATTCTCAGTGGCGTACTATCCATCTGGACATTTTTTAATCTAAGGTTAAGAGTCAGTGATTCTGGGTTTTGAAAGGGAACAAGATCCTGATATGTTTTTATTATTTTAATAAGCAAGATAATTTAACGAAGCTTCTACTGGTAGGTACATTTAGTATATCGAAAGATTTTTGCACTTACCTGTAAAGAGTGAATCTTTGTAGATTACCAAAATAATGCTTAAGACATTAAACATGTTTCGATTAAACGTTTCGGTTCAATTTTTTTACTAATTTATGGATCCATATTAAATTTTCTACTTTCGATTATTTCCTACTAAAAAATGCAAGAATACGTTATTCCCGTCTCAGTCGAGTGCTTGTTTTTGAATTTCGAAGGAGCATAACGTTCGACCATAACGTACGGAGAGCAAAGAAAACCAACTTGCGGGTCGCTTCTAAATACTAAGATCTATAAGAATGTTTCCGTCATTAAAAACGGACCATTTAATGACAAAATTGTAGATTTGTTGATTAGGTAATATTAGAAGTATTTTGGACACACTGTTTAGTCAAATCAAGAGTTGATGTCTCTAAAATTATGAAAATGTGATATTGGTAACTTATCAAATTAATTATCTTTAATCCTGAAAAAACGTTCTTAATTTACCTGTCACCATATGAAAGTCTTTACCTACATCATTTAGATAAAAAAAAAACTAATAATAATTTAGAGAACCTAGAAAAATCATTAAAACAAAATTGTTTATTCCGCTTCGTGTGCCACTTTCTTTCTACACATTTAAAAAAAATGTAACGTCTGTAAAAATTTATCAATAACTTCACAAAATCATGCTTTAGTAAACTTTGAATTCTAAACCTATAAAATAAAATAATGGATAGCGGTCCGCAGTTTATTATCCCAGTACAGGGGCGCGCGCCACGTACGACCGTTAAAAATAAGTCACCGTGCATTACTTCCTAACACAGGGACGAACTCAACCCATTTTCTTTTTGTCCTCTTCTACAGATTGGCCACCCTAGAAGAGAATAAATTAGATTTCTGTAAGAAGTAGCTTTGCATTGGGACAGTTTAGGGTGGTATTATATACATGTCATGTGTTTAGCGAGTGCAAGTTTTTTTTTTTTTGGGACAGACCCACCACGCTATTTCCAAACCACTGCAACTCCTGAGATCCAAAATCAACAGTGGCAACCACCAGAAAAGCGCCGAGACAATGAAGCTCGCTGTGTCCCGGAGAATGAATTTACCTGTCTTGGATCCTGCAACGAAATTAATCAGAAAAGAGAATAGTGGAGGAATAGGAAAAATATGTTTCCACTTCCCTCCATGCAAGCAGGAGACAGAGCAAAACAAAGGGAAATTACAACTGGGAGAAGCCCAGTTGCGTAGCACCACGGGTAAAAATTACTACTGCAATGCAAGATTTGATTGTTCACCACCTGGCAAAAAAAATCTGTATATTTTATTTTCGTATTCCGGCTCTGTTACTAACTTAAGGAGGTATCTTAAAGATTAAGTAGGTGTAGCAGCCTAAATTATTTGCTAAATTATTTTAAATTAAATAGTTATACATACTATGAAAATACATAGTTTATTTCGTCGTACCTATTTTATTTGTAATTAATTATGCACTGTGTTAATGATTTTATTATTTAATATGGTATTTTTTTCTGAAATAACATACAAACGGTACCTACTTCTTCTAAATTATGTGAACGAGTAAATTTCAACTTCATTAAGGTAATATTCCACCGTCCTAGTTCATCTCTGACCTTATTGTCGTCTTTTATGTGTGTACGAACAACAGTAGTAATCGCAAAGAAAGCTCACCCTAACAAAATAAACCTTTTTATGCGAGCAGCTGTTCATAATGATGTTTAGACTTTATCGACCCAATTATAGGTGCTATTTTACATTAGCAAATGTTCTGTATGGGACTTCAGACTTTAACTGGTCGCTTTAATATTGTGATGTGTTAAAATTGTGACCGTCGCTTCTTTTTATTTCAAACGTGTGATTTTATAGTAATATTTTGAAAATTATAGGATTATTTTTCTATTTGTCTTAAAATCTTGTATCTAAACTGAAATGGTAAAATTGATATATTTACGAACTTAAGCTTTTCAGGGTGTCGATGTCGTGTTTTAACTTGTCCGTAGACTTAACACTTTTTCTCAATCTACTGAAATCAAAGCCACATTCGATTTATATGATTTTTGCAACGTCTAATCTTATTACTTATTCACAAAAAGTCCGATGTTCCAAAAATCCAACATTTTTACGACCATCACTCAAAATAAATATAAATAAATTCTAAATAAATTCAAAGGGCCACTAAAGAGCACACACACTTATCAAGATCAAATAAGGGGAGCTAGTAGGGTCCGATACCGAACGTAACGTCTTTTGGGCCCAAGACGAGTTCCTTGTAGACCGTCGCACAAAGCGGGCCGGGCGCACGCCACCCCTGCTCTCCCGCCAAAATTCAAACTGACACATTCAAATTCAAAAATTGTTCGAAATAAGTGCTTTTGTGTGATTGTTCTTTATTCAAATTCGGAAAAAAAGTAAAACAAAGTTTGATGAGTTCCTAAGAAGCTATGGTTTTTTAAAAGTAATAGGTTGGTGCTAAAAAGTTTTTAATCATTAAAAAAAATGTTAATGTTGTGCAATAAATTGTGTGTAAGAAAATCAATAGTCTGATTACAGTGCCTTATTTTAGTTTATTTTTACAAAACGACACCGGATTGCTCATATTTTGGTAAGTAATTTATTTATTTTATTGTGAGTTGCATTTTTTTATTTTTGTTGAATTTTTTTATTGACCTTCGGTTCCCAATAGTAGAAGAAGACGAGTATAATTCGAGAATCAGACAGCTGTCAAAAAGAACGCAAATCAATGACTCACAAACTATGGAGGTAGGTAACTAAGCTGATAATGTAAGGAAAATTATTTAAACTTTTCAGAAACTGTTTTTGTGTTTTTCTTTTTTTGCTTTATTTATTTTTTTGTTGCTCTAATTTTTTTTTCTCTCATGTTGTCATCACATCCTAGGACACCTGACTACTGTTTATATGTATTTTCGTAGTATCCGAATAGGTATCTTTTAATTATTTCATAACAAAATACGACGATATTGTAATATTTATGCTGATTTTCTAAACCGGTAAGTTTTGACAATGATGACACCACGAAGATCCTTGTGTCAACATTAGAAACACGAACAGCTAGGGAGCTAGCTGAAGCATTCAAGTTCTTAAAACTGCGAGCATAGAGTTCAAAATAGGACAACTGGCATGGATACACAAACGGGAGATCCCGTTTGTTTTGTTGCTGGTTTTTAGGGTTCCGTAACAAGATGTTAGTTGTGAAAATTCCTTGGGTTCTGCAATGTGCTTGCGTGACTATTCGTTCGCGTGTGTTTTGCAAACTAACAGTAAAGTCGCGTTTCCATTATGCAAGTGCTTGCATGCAAGTATGACGTCAGACATGTAAGCGAGTGATTTGAATTGGAAACACGATTTTGTTCAACTTGCAGCTTGCATACAAGTTGTTGTTTCCATTATACAATTTGCATGCAACTTGCAACTTGTATGCAAGTCACTTGCATAATGGAAACGCGCCTTTACGAACAAAGTGGCCATAAAATATAAGGCACTTTCTTTGAGAGAGGGCAATCGGACCCGCCGTGCGATCATGGACGCCAGTGCCGTGTTCCAAGCCCAGCTCAAACAGCTGTCAACAATCTGACGGAGCCCCATAAAGGGCCAAACGCCTCCTAATCTCGCGAAACTACTTCAAACTGGAAACCACCGTGACCCTGAAACGTAAAGGGCTATTGAAGCAACACGGTAGATTTTGATGGGTTTATCGCCACCTATAAAAATGTAGGTACTAAGTATGTATATTTCACAATGTAATGTAATACGTACTAGTACAACTAAAGGGCGCTCCCTCACCGATAGAATTCACTTGTAATGTAACGTTACAGATTCACACATTCGAAGACAATAGAGTACAGGTGAATGTTCGCAGTGAGGGAGCGCCTAAATGAAATATTTTAGGGGATCTTTGATCGACCAGGCACAAATCCAAACTCTGAGGCGCGAACCCGACACCTCATACTCACTCAACGCTTTGCAACCATGTACAAAACCAATGTGGCAGTCAACAACCATTTGCTGTTAGCACTTGACATCATCATAGGCCTCCCCTATAGATTCCCAATAGGACTTGTTGGAAGCGGCTTACATCCAGCGTGATCCTGTGGTTTTCATCAAATCGTCTGTTCACCTGGCAGGTGGACATCCTATACTGCGCTTGCCGGTGCGTGGTCTCCATTTGAGAACCTTACGGCCTCATCGGCCATCAGTTCTGCATGCTATGTGGCCGGCACACTGCCACTTTAACTTGCTAATTCGATGAACTATTTTTTTTAGCTTGGTAAAATCATTAAATGAGCCCGGGCAAGGCGGGAGGGACTGTCAGACTTGTACTGACTAAAATCCACGGTGTCCTTCAATAGCCCTTTATGTTCCGGGGTCACGGTAAGGAAATAAATCCCGCGACCCCAGCAGGCTTTGGCCCTCTGAGAGGGGGCCCCGACATTTTTGCTGACGCTCTTTGAGGCGCGCGTGGAACACGACGCGCCGTCGACCCTTGTATGGTCCATGGTCGGACAGCGAGCTGCCCTTTACTCGCTCTCCGCATGCCCGCGCCATCTTGGCAACTTTAGTTCGTCTACGAAAGTCCTCATTTGTGATTGCAAATGACAAATGTTTTTTTTAATCAACAGCAGAAAAAATAAATAAGTTCCTTTTGTACAATCGCAAATAAAAATAACAATTTAAAAGTTAAACATCGACCAGAACAGTGGTCGATTAAAAATATTTACCCAAATTATCTGGTTAAAAGCGTGTGGAATAAACAGTTCATTCTTTCATTCATTTTTTCCCAGATCAGATGAAAATAATATGGCGATTAAAATATATTCATTGACTCATTACGTAACGGGGTCGGATTTTTATGGATTTATTTTTACTGAACAGGCCCACAGTAATTAGCTATTTTGAAAGATTATCTAGATCTAATATGTAGATATTTATTATACTATCAACACATCTAAAACTGTCGCACGACTGGGCACAGGTGGGTGTGCCTTAAAACTATACAGGGTGGAATTTTGTAATGCCACCTGGAGGGAAAGTACTCTTAATACTGCAGATAGAAAATTTTACTCAAAGAAAACATTCCTATATTTTTGAATAGAAAGCAAACTGCATTCAAAGATTTTCGAAAATTCTCTTCTCCCACCCGGGAATCGAACCGGCTAAAATCTGAAAAAATTATACCCTAGATACTTTTATTGCACCGATCGTTAGGGTTAATTATAAGGATGAAATCTCTCTAACAAACATGATAAATTAAATGAAAAGAAAACCAGGAAATCTTAAATTAAAGCTCTCGTAACATGTAACGTGGTTTCTTGGTTCAATTCCTGAAAATGAAAGGGACATATTGAAATGTTTGGAAAAATAATGTACTGCCTACCTACCTAATTATTCAACACTACTGGTCAAATCATCAAATGATTCCACTTCCTTGCGTGGAGCATCTTCTGCTTCATTCAGCGAAGTGGACTCAATAACTCATGACTGTCAGACTCTTACTGACTAAAACTCACGTTGTTCCTTCAATACTCCTTTAAGTTTCAGGGTCACGGTTTCCTGTTTAGACAGTCCTGTGAGTCTGACCCCATCCTTGATTTCCATTGACCTGGGTGTATTTTTTTTTGACTTATTTTCATCAAAACATCTATCAAGTCCTTAGTGGTCAACTGGTATTAGTAGGTAGTCTCCACAAAATAATTTAATGAATTCCACATTCCAATGACCGGAACACAGCGACGCGACATCACAATTGCCATCAACACAGGCGACAATACGTAATCGGTGCGATGAGGGCGCGCGAAACGCGAAAAAACACGTTATTTTTAAACGTTAAACGAAATAAAAAAGTAATGAGTTATTGATTCGGTCGAGGTCATTGGCTGACCTTGGCATTCGGGAACACTGTATTACAGTAGCGGTGTCAAGGCTGATTTTATTTATGCACTCATTGAGCTTTTTACTTTTTTAAGTATGTCAGGCCATACTTTTTTGTGTCGAACTTTTTTTGTGAACGACGATGGGTTGGTACTTTTTTGTGCCAGTATCTAACGAGTACTTTAGGATTAGGCAACTCGCGGAACTGCGTACTGAATTTGAGACCATTTTTTTGCTATTATCTAAGAATAGGAAGGCTTTGGAAGAGCCTAGAGTCAGCATTGACTGGTTAAAAGTGAAAGAAGAGAGTTCCTTCATAGAAAAGGAATGCCTCACCATCAGCTTATAATGTTCCCACTGCTGTGACACAGGCCTTCTCTCTGTGAGAGGGAGTGGGGCATAATCTACTATGCGGGCCCAGCACGGCTTGGTACATGGTTGGTTCTAAGACATGGCATGCCGGTTTCCTCACAATGTTTTCGTTCATCATTTTCAGAGCAGTAGTGATGAAATAAATTACTCAAAGTAATGTGCCTGGCTGTGTTCGAATTCACGACCAACAGCTCGTAAGTCGGGGCCGATACTACTTGGCCACAACTATTAATGGAAATTCCCAAAAAAGTCGTGGGGAGCATAGAATAGAATAGAATATACTTTATTGTACACCAAAATTTAAAAACTACTGCTTTAAAATATTGCTTAATTTATGGTTACAATGGTGGTCTTATTGCAGCGATATCTTCCAAAAAACCGTTTGGGGAGCTTTTTATACTACACAAAAAGTTGCTTAGCTGTTGCTTAAAACTCGTGATGAGACCTCTATCCAAAAAAACGTCTCACGTTTCAAGTAACCCTCAAATTGTCACCGAGACATTAGGGAAGAAGATTCAATTCCACATTTTAATCAGAGAATCGTATTAACAATGTCCAAGTGTCCAGTTGGTGGTCGGAGGGACCACAAGGAACACTTTAACGTCCGTTAAAATTTATGGGTTACAGACGTGTTAGCCAAATTGAAAGTTGACTATAAATTAGCAGGGGTGGTCTGTGAGACAACGGTAATGTATGAGGCTTGAGATTTACATCGAGACGCTGGGTGAGTGAGATTTAGAAATGGTTTATTTTATTATAATTTACTATTTAATTAAAATAAAGATCTGGTAGGTAGTATTGTTGGTCGCGTGACCCCGGAACATAAAGGGCTTTTGAAGGACACCGTGGATTTTAGTCAGTACAAGTCTGACAGTCCCTCCCGCCCTGCCCCGGGGTGGGAGGACTCATTTGATGATTTTACCACGCTAATAAAAAAAAAGGTTGTATTGTTGCAGCTTGGTTGAATATTATGTTTCTTTTGGGATTTCTCCTGTTTAATAGGTGCATTTACAAATATTTAATGTAAACAGTCAGCCAGCCGGAATAACCATCATACACATATTTGTTATGTACAGGAATTGAACCCGCCACACGCAGCTCAGCAGTCGATTGCTCAGTGTTGGCTGGCAAGATAGTGCAGTTGGTGCGATGGTACCAACTGTAGAAGTGTAGACATGACATTTTTTTAGAAATTAGTTTATTTTTAATTTAATGTCAACTGCGTTCTGAAATACTTTTGATTTGCTTTTCTGTCGACATTCTTTTGTTTTCATTGAACCATAGAAATCATTTACTGCTTGAATACTTGGAAACTCTCCTGCATTAAACATGTATTGAATTACGATGATGCTCACGAAAAATACTCGTTCATTCTAAATTAAAAACTACTGTTTTACGGAAAATTTCCTCCCAAATTTTAATCATAACATCACAAGCAACTATGTTCTGTAAAGCTAACTGCATATTGTTCAAATCACTATTACAGTTTCACACCAGCACATGAAATCATTTGTCTATTCCAACCACATACGCAATCGCCAAGCTAAAATCGACTGTATCCCTTTACAGCAGAATACATAATATCTAAACAAGTTACAAGTGCGTTACGCTGTTGCGTGATTGGTCAACTTTTTTGACGTCATAGGCTTGGTTTACGAATAGCAAAATTTTCTTTTTTTCTATTATTTTATGGATGTCGGAAATGATGATACCTTTTTCGTCAATTAGCCGAATACTGATAACGCACGAAAATAATTGAAAAGCATAGGATTAATATGTATTTTTTTGTATAATGAGTGCTACGAACCTCATACGAACCTCAAAAATAAATGAACCTTAAACCCTAAAAATCAATTACATTTTTGAACCGATAACAAGAACACCAAAAATGTCTTAGAATGAGTTTTTACCCCACTGCTCCAAAAGGAGGGTTATGTTTTTGTTCTTCTGGTAAAATCATCAATTGTGTCCGGCCCAGTTCAGTCAGACTTGTATTGACTAAAATTCACAGTAATTCTTCGATAGCGCTTTACGTTCCAGGGTTACGGTTTTCGATGAGCCAGTCCCGCTACCATTAGATTGTCATAAGCTATCTATACTATTATTTCAATCGTGACAAATCACAATAAATAAAGTAATACGAAATGAAGATAATAAGAGTTTGATTTTAAGATAAGTTTTTACAAAAAAAAAAAAAAACAATAATCCACAGTATAGTAGAAAAGAAAATATTATTTACTTTAATACTTGTTACTTGAAATCATACTACTTGTTTAATTTTAAGTACTTCGTTAAAACTGCATTAATGAAATATTTCTCATTTCATCAATAGGAAACGAGTTGAAACTTGAAAGTCAAAGAACCCACAATCCTTCGCAAAGTTCTTTTATAAAACTTATTTCGTTATAAAATGTGCTTATGGTGAGGGTGAGGTCAGTTTAGTAGCGGGTAGCTGAGCGTCTGGGTTATGGGACATCTCGCCCACGAAAAAACTGGCCCACAGGCCAGATGTCCCGTTTTTAAAATAGTCCAGTCATTAAAGCCTAAACCCGAATATACGCTGAAAAAAGGTAAAAAACACAGATTTTTGAAGTGAAAACTTCTTTAGCGGCGTTGTACACTTTTTCTGTAATGGGTGCAACAAAAATTTAAAACTCGCGTCAGGGTCACGTGCAAAACTCGCGTCAGGGTGCAACATACGGACCCTGATCGAAAATGAGTAAGACGTCATTCAAATACGAATTTACAGCGAGTTACAAATTTTTTTTCACCCGTGTGATTAAATAATTTAATTTTTTTTAATAATAGACAATGTTCCGTATGTTGCAAAACGCTTTGATACACGTTACAAACCAGTAAGAACAACCTAATTCCAAATTTGCAGCGTGTTACTAATTTTCTTACCCCTGTTTTTAACTAATTGCAAAAATAAAACATAGTAACAAAAAAGTTTTCACTTCTACCGGCACTCCTGGAGTGCAACTGCAAATTTAATACACGTTACAAAACCGTAAGAACAACCTTATTTTTTTTAAATTATATTTTGCTAAGGAAGGACTGTATCACAAACTTTTTTAAAGGGTTGTCTTTATCATGGAATAGTGTTTTAATATTTTTACTACATTATTAAAATATTTTGATTGGTGTACGATCTCTTGGTATTATCATCATCAGCCTATAATGTTCTCCCACTGCTGGGACACCCCCGTCCTCTCTGTTAGAGGGAGCGGGCCATAATCCAACATGCAGGCCCAGAGCGGATTGGTGGATGTCACATGTCTTCAAATTTTTGGTTCTAGGACATGCCGGTTTCCACACAATGTTTTCCTTCACCGTTTTAGAGCAGTGGTGATGAAATAAATTACACAAAGTAATGCGCCTGGGGGGGTTCGAACCCACGACCTACAACTTGTAAGTCGGGACCGATTCCACTGGGCTACCACTGCTCTAGGAATTAACTTTGTCTTAATACGACACGTTAATAAAGCAAAATAAACCGCTTGCGCGTCCACGTCTCTTACAGTTTGACCAACGCCCAATGCTTATAAAGGATTACTACCCCTTTTCTTTCTTCTATTGTGATGATGCCCTTTGCCATTTTGAATAAAAATCTTAACAGCCATAACGATACAGAATTTTAAGTACATACTGCATTTTTTTTTCTATACCTTTTTATTATTTTTATGGAACAAAAAAAAACCAAAAGCAGTCCCTAGGTTTTTTTTGGAGTGGAATATGCCCTGGGTGAATCGAAAGGGACTGTCAGACTTGCATTGATCTCAAACTGTTCAGATAGTAGGTAGAAAATGTTCCTTCGGTTATCATTACAGTCCAGGACCGCGGTACCCTGTTTAGATAATCTCTAGATTTACATGATATATTGACCATGATTCCCTTTACAATAATAACAATAAAACCTGTTTTACTTTGTAATAACAAAAATCATCTTATTACAACACCCTTTATACCCAGCTGTTTAAATAAAACAAGAAATAAAAACTTGGATTCGTTTGGAACTGAAGCACCTCTCGTAGAAACTCGTAAATGGACTTTACCTTCATCCCGGACATTATAAGAGTACAATGTTCCGTAACCCGAAACATCAAAACAGATGAACAATATCTGTAAATTGTCACACTTCAATATCGGTTCAGAAGAACATTATCGCAAAGATATACGAGAATCTAAGTCAAAATCAACCTTAACATGTCTGAAATAAAGTGTTATATCGTGAAAATGGTACAGCACGTATGACGTATACCAAAACAAATGAAAAAGTTTTTATTTATCGCCTCAACACTTCATGCTTTGCCCTTCCGTTCTAAAATGAACTCTAACTGCTAACTTATAAGTCTTTTTTAGCATAACAGGAATGAGCAAGCAGCAATAAAAACGTTCCAAATTCAAAGTTATTCGTAATGCTAAAACGTTAAAGGTGTTGCCAATAAAAAAGAAGTTAGCTTCTTACGTTAACAAGGTGTGGGATATGGGCCCCGTGGCCGCCATTTTGGTAGCATTTTATTCTTATTTTGTTGCACAATTTATGTCGAATCATAAACGGACCCTGATAAAACAACGTTTTGTCTTGTTCATCGCTTTACCTTTCATAAAATAACTTTATTTTAAATGGTTTCCTTTTTTAAATGGGAGAGTATCCTATCCATACCAGAAATAAAATGATTTATCATTATTGCTTCAGTAGTTTAGCCGTGATACTAACAGAGCGATAGAATCGCAAACAGTAAATAATTGTAAAAGATTATGCACCTGAACTGCTTATAATGTTCCCGCAGCTGGGACACAGGCAGGCCTCGTCTCTGCGAGAGGAAGAGCACTGTACTATCCACCAATCGGGCAAAGTCGAGTTGTAAACATGTAAACACGCAAACAAATACCCAGACTAGGAAAAACTACTTGTAGATAACAAAAAGTTGCATGAGGAAATCTGCTGCACCGTTCCATCAAATTTATTATGATTTCAATTTTATAAATCCTCTACCATCATAGTCAACGTATTTTTAGTCTTGCCCACAGACTTAACAAAAGACTAAAGGTACTGTTACACATGCTAAAAGAGCATGCTTATGAGCATGCTTCATGCGAGCATGCTTATGAATAGTTTACCTTTAGCGCAGCGTTTGCTAGCAATAAGCGTGCTACTGCTCAATACGGCAACCGTTTCTAAATTAGATGTTATTATTGCAAATGGTTTCGAACACATTTAAAGATAACATGGTAGCATGCTCTCGTGCTTTAGCATGCTAGTTTAAAGCATGTGTATCAGTACCTTTATTCGAATCGCTTCTAGATATAGAAGAAAATATCCAAAAATTGCGTAAAGAAATTACTGTCACTTCTATACTCACTTCGGTTACTGTCGTCAAACGTCGTGAATTGTCGTGAAGTGTCGGAAAGTCAATCTCTTGGTAGTTAAGGAACGAATTGATGGAACTTTTATGACGCTCTTGTCAGTAACGTTACTGAGGTAACGTTTTATGATAGCGAGGAGTTTATACTCGCGGTAAGGGCTTTGGAGATGCCCATTTTGGGTTGTTTTGTTATGGTAATTTAATGGCTTGTTAGGTTAAGATATTGTAGGAAGCAGATATGATAAAAGTCAATCGAAAGATTATTTCATTATGCCTCGTAGATTAGACTACTTTTTGCTTGATTATTACTTTTACGAATGTTTTTTGTACTTTTGCTTTAGTTTTACTGACATGAAATGGGAAATAATGTATAATCTTTCTATTCGCAAAAATAAAATGTATAATTTAGGTATTTTAATTTTTACTTGAAAACACTGCTACGGCGCGCAACGCTACGGCAGCGCTACGCTTCCGCACGAAACGCTACGGCGGCGCGCTACGCCAACACAATAATTACGTATTTTTTTTCTAATTATTTTGATGATTAGAATCCGAGATGGCTTTTTAAATCGATTACCTACGATTTTGTACATTATAACTATTGAATTTTGGTCGGATGTAGGAAACACTTAAATAATTTTAAATAATCATATTCTATCTCATCTACAAACAATTATAGCATCAAATACATTGTCCTTAGCGCAATTTCCTCTTCGTATGTTCTGAGAAAATTCCCGTGTAAAAGTAATTTGTTTAGAATAAGTAATTGAGTATACATGTTTACGACATTTGGTTACTTTAGTGTCGCCTCGTCACAAGATTTACTTTTTAAAGGGTCTGCGTTGTTCAAGATTGGTTTTATGCGTAGATAACCATAAAAAGGGTGGATTTGATGGAAGAAAACCAGTTTACTACTTGTATTAGTAAAATGCTGTCTTTGCGGTTTTTTTGTATTCATGTTTTTTTTTCTAATAAAATTACTGAGGAAAGGATGACTGAGGGTTTTGCTCAATAACATTAATTTATTTGTAGTTGTTCATTTTGTAATATTTGTTAAGTTAACAGAATTTTAAGTCAAATTTTGGCCTCTCTTGAGACCTGCAGCTTCTGAAAATTTAAACTAAAAGGCGGAAATCAATATTTCAGCCGAAACCTTGCAAGGGGATGGCAAGTGGATAATTTAGACTGACTTGATAACAGGGCCCTATCATACAACAAGAATTATACGGTACTTAAATTGTTCACAATTATGTTGTGTATTGTTTTTTCGAATATTCGAGATGACTGTTAGCCTGTATTGAATACTCTGTGTTAACGAGCTACCATGACTCCGGAACGTAAAGGGCTATTGAAGGACGCCGATTCCCGGGTGTGGGAGAAGAAAATTTTCGAAAATCTTTGAATGCAGTTTGCTTTCTATTCAAAAATAAAGGAATGTTTCCTTTGAGTAAAATTTTCTATCTGCAGAATTAAGAGTACTTTCCCTCCAGGTGGCATTACAAAATTCCTGTATAGCTTTACACTATACTCAGACAATAACCCGTAAGGTCTGTCTTAAAAGCAGGTTGAGCTAAACTAGGAGTAACTTTGACAGTATAAAATACAGTTGTTAATTAACCCTTAAAGTCACTTTGCATAGTATACTATACACTTGAATAAAAAAAAATATTTTGAGGAAGCAATTATTTTAAAATGCAATGTTTTTACCAAAAAGGAATTTCAGAACATTCCTCTTTTTAATAATAAATAAATGAAAGTGTTATCTTCAGTATATTTGTCAATTTTGACATAAATGCGACACCATACCGGAGGAGTCCTGTTTATGTCAGTATAAAATTTATTTTAATTTCTTATTCTTTATGAAAATATGTTTTGTGTTTTGTGAATTGAAATCATAAATATATTGTGCTCCTGCTAGTGCTAAATTATCCACGTTATATAAAAGTTTTCATAGCTTTTTACGACCACAATCTTGGGTGTATAGCATACTATACATTGCGCCGGTTTGCTAAAAAAATATTTTGATTTTGATCATTCTATACATTGCCAACGAGGGGTTTATATGGGTAAGGGTGGTGATGTCTTTGATTATTCTTTATTTAGACTTGGAATCTAGATTTTTGAAGCCCCAAAACTGTTTCCGAAAGCGGAAAAGATCCAACACCACTCGTTTGACAGCATTTCCTTTCGATACACAATGCAATTTCAATGCTATACCATCTATCGTCGGGCACGCCGCAATTGCGGCGGTAAGACCCCTCTTTGAGGAGTGGTTGGAGAGAAGTCATGGCGTCCTTACCTTCCGCCTGACGCAGGTCCTCACCGGGCACGGGTGCTTCGGGAGGTACCTGTGTCTAATGCGGAAGGAGGATACGTCTGGGTGTCATCACTGCGAAGATCGCCCGGAGGACACGGTGGAGCATACGGTGCAGGACTGCCCAGCTTGGGCGGCGCACCGACGTGTCCTCACGGCTGCGATAGGCGGAGACCTCTCGCGCCCGGCATTGGTTTCGGCCATGCTGCGGGGCGAGACGGAGTGGGAAGCGGTCGCCTCCTTCTGCGAAGCAGTAATGCTCGCGAAGGAGGAGGCGCGCCGCGAGCGAGAGAGGACAGAGTTCTCCCTCCGCCCCAACCGCGGTGTAGGACGCCCACGGCGACGGACGTCGCGCGACGATCTCCGGCCACCGTAGGCGCGGGCATGCGGGCAGCGAGTAAAGGGCAACTCGCTGCCCGACCAAGGACCATGCCCGGGTCGATGGCGCGTTGTGTCCCACGCGCGCCTCAAAGAGCGTCAGCATAATGACGGGGCCCCCCTCTCAGAGAGGGCCAAAGCCTGCCGGGGTCGCGGGATTATTCCCTAACCGTAACCCCGGAACGTAACAGGCTATGAAGGACACCGTGGATTTTAGTCAGTAGAAGTCTGACAGTCCCTCCCGCCCTGCCCGGGGTTGGAGGACTCATTTGATGATTTTACCACGCTAAAAAAAAAAAAAAAAAAAAAAAAAAAAAAAAAAAAAAAAAAAAAAACCATCTATCGTATCACTACCCTCCTTTCAGTTAAACCGTCACTGTTTACGCCGGAAACTTCATCAGAATGCGATTATAGAAAATGCAGAGGTCCTATAGTTGCTGTTAACAGGATAAAAAGAAGAAAAATACCGAAATTCTTATATTTTTTGCAATGGATTAAGAGAAGATTTCAATAAGCAGCTGAATTGTCTTATCAAGGCTTTCAGGAAGCTGTTTCATGAAATTCATTGACGGTGGACTACTGTTATCGATTTTCCCTGAAAACCTGTTATACCTGTTATAGCAAATAACACTAATTATATACCATTTTCGGCGAAAAACTCAACACAAGCACTTAGAAAGGATTTAGTTGTTTTTTTTTTCCATCAACATGTTGATGGGAGATGTGGTTATGCCACTTATGGAACACCACAAGGATTATTGGTAGACTACGGCAAGATTGCATACGTTATGGAAAAAAGTTTTCAACTAAAAGATCACTGTCCGAAACACAAAAAATATCTAAGGTGCAAATATTGCAAAAAGGGCCCGGGTAGTACTCGTTGTACCTATTTCAATGTCCACCTTTGTTACGGGGATTAAAAGGAATTGCTTTGTAGTTTATCATAAGCACTGATTGTCATTATTTTATTATAATTTGAAGCACATTTGGCGTTATAGTATTTTGATCAACCTATGTCAAAAGTGTATTTTGTATATTATACTATACAACCCTTACAACTAAGAATTACTAAAGTTGGTGGCAATGTATAGTATAATATACACTAATTATCTTAGAAGACCAACTAATTAGATTTTTTTTACTATTTTTCCTACCCTTATTATGGGTCAAATAATCATAAACAAGAATAATTTTGATGTTTTATTTCGATGAAATGTTTTGCGACTTTAAGGGTTAATAGAAAAAAATATATGACTCACTGAACAAAAAAAAACACAATATCCGTCACAGTATCATTTGAACTAGGCACAATTAATAATGAAGTAAGACTAAAACTATAAACAATATTAAGCGTACTTAGTAATTACTTAAACGCAACAAACTAAACAATTTTGTTTCTAATCATCTCATTTCAAGACTACTAGCGCCATCTATTGTAATTAGTTTAGTAACACAACATTATATTATGAGCTTCAAATAATAAACATTTAGATTTAGAACTTGGACTTTAAAAATAAAATACTTTCATCAAAGTTCTTATTTAAAACAGTACAGGTTCGTTTAATAACAGTAACTGTATTGAACGTGTCAAATGCAAAGGTACTGTATTCAAAACGACAGAGATCCGTCGACATGATCAAAACGTCTGTAAAAAACCTATGAAAACGAAAAAGAAGCTGCAAACGAAAATGGCCGTTGAATGCCCGGCGAAGTGAACGTTGCACTTTCACGATTAAAAAATAAAATTGAAAAAATAAACGACGCGTTAGAAATGAACCATCGGCTAATAGTTCTTATTGACGCCGAGGTGGCGCTAGTGTGCAAGCTCATTGCTTCCAAGCTTTTTAGTTCTGCTATCCGACGCTGCTATGTTATGGCAGCACTTGCGGTGTCTTATTAGAATAGTAGTAGTCTTTGCTACTCGTGGTATTTTGGTTTTTTATAAATCGAAGTACATTAATTTGACCTAAAAAATTACGTTTGAAAATTTAAGATTAGTGTTCTTTTTATTTTTCTTAAATTATTAGTTTTTTTTTTTGCTTGTAGAATAACGTTCAACTGCATTTTGATTTGGGAATAAACCTTCGCAGAGCTCTCCAATATTTTACACAAAAAATAAATTTAAGTCATTTTAAAACATAAAAAAATCTCTTTAATTAGTTTTTTTTTTTTTTTTTTTTTCTGTTGTTTACTTAATTAACTAAACCAAAAAATAATCGTACGCGTCAATAAAGTATTGAAAGCGTCGATCACATGATCGGTCGCAGATCGAACCGGGTCAAGCACAACAGGTGAGTTGCGGGGCGCATCAACTAAAAAATAAAATATCGAAATGTGAAAAAATAATAAAAATCAGCAAATATAGTAAATTGAAAAAAGGATAGTTGTGTTTCTTTCTGGCGCGTGGGTTGGATGTATGTGCGTCTCTATCGTGAGTGGCGCACACGTGGTTTTCGGTAGTCTCGATTCGGGTGTCCGAGCGAGGGTGCGGGTGTGCGGGAAGTCGGAGCACGCGAGGGCCACATCCCGCCGCGGCCCGCGCCGACCGGCTGCGTTGCCCGTAACCTCCGAATGACCTCATTTTTTTTTCTCCAATGTAAATATTCGGCTCGTTTTGCCGCATAGTCTTTAAGTGGTATTAAGTTCCTTCGCCGCGTGTCGATTTATTTTATTTTATTTATCAGTTAATTAGTGGACGTTCCAAATTGACTTTAGCCGCGTCGAGTACTTTTAATTAGTGTAATTTTTTCCTAGTGTAACGACTCGGTTTTTCTGGACTGGATTAATTTAGTAATTTAATAAATATTGTATAAAATTACTGTTAAGTTCCCCGGACGTTTCGAACTGATTAATATAAGGTATTTGTTGTGGTGTTGATGAAAAATTAGAAATAAGTTTAATTTATCAAGATACGTGGTTCCTTGCAAGTTAAGGAAAAATATTCTAGTCAGCATCAGGTAAATTGTGAATGAAATTGTATGTTTGTAATTTTCAGTTTGTATTCTAGTTTTTTTTTTTTTTTTTGCTAAATTATTTTATTTTGCATAGATCGCTCATTTTGTAAAAAAAAATATATTCTCAGCGACGGGCGACGGCATTAGATTTGTGGATAAAGTAATGTATTTTTTTAATTAGTGACAAGGCCGAACAGTTGTGGTCAAAATTGTGAATAAACAAAAATGTATGAACATGTCCATATAGTGTAATTCTGTACTTTAAAAGCATTTCGTCTGAATTATCTACGCGATATAAATTATAAATTGATCTGAAAATACGTATAAATGACCAAAAAGATCACCACTTTTTAAATATTGTTTATAAAAAATTCGAAAATTTTTAACGAATTCGCTGCTTTACGAAAGCGAAAAATAATAATGCATTATTTTTAATCAAAAGATTTTGTGCACATTTTTAAACATTTATTTTTCTAGTCTCAGGATTATGTTCATTTTCTCTTCAATATAGTTCCGTTGCTAAGACGTATAGTGTAGATAGTCCATAAAAATCTCTTGCGGACCGCCAATAACAACTCGTAATCGACCGGAAAAAATCTCGTAAAAACCGCGTCAGTTCGTCGACCCCGCTCGGACCGGTCTCTGATAAAAGAATCATATTAATTCATACTCATTCAGCTGTTTACGGTTTACAACGTTCAACTACGTTCACGTTCATCGTTGAATTAAAAAAATACACGCCGAAAGTGACGCTGTTTTTCTTTTTTTTTTATTCAACGAAATCGAGGTAAATTATTGGTTTCCTTTTTTAAATTTCCCGTCAATGAGTTCCACATTATTGGGTGTTAAAATGAACGTAGTGTTTTTTTTTTCTGTACCGCGAGAGTAATGCGTTGTTTTGTTGTTGTTTTTTTTTTGTTTTTCTGTAACTGAGCTTGAGTCTTTTTTTTTTTGTAAATGAGCAATTTGTTTTCCCAGATTACCTTAAATTCGTAATTTAACGGTTCATGTCAAGAAAATGTACCGTTTCCTTTCGAATTATTTTCACTAGGCTTTTTTGTGGTCAATTTTCATTTTCTTTGAGATTTGATTTGAGA
Organism: Agrotis segetum; assembly: GCA_036375495.1. Lineage (NCBI taxonomy): Eukaryota > Metazoa > Arthropoda > Insecta > Lepidoptera > Noctuidae > Agrotis > Agrotis segetum. Next base: position 769,978 of record JAQSVV010000118.1, read on the forward strand.
GGCATTGATCAGTCCTTAAAAAAAATGGTTTTTAAAAAACCATACATTGTAAAGAAAAAAAAAATTGCTGATTTTTTTAAAAGTTTTAAGCATTTTTTTCTTTCGGACTAATTTTCAATTCACATTCGTGTGATATTGAAAGTCATCATTTCGATTTTTTTTTATCTTTTTTTTTAAAGTTGGCCCTTAGTTAACTTGCAGAAGAATAATCTTCTAGTTATGTAATTTAGATCGAAACCGAATACCTTGGGGAGATGAAATCCATAGGTTATATTTTTTTTATTGTTTTTTTTTGTCCTTTTTTCTATGTGTGATCAAGAAAATAAATGCATGGACAGGGCTGAGGTAAAACTTAATAAAAATTATCAGTTTTTTCTTACGACTCAGGTTCATACGTCTAGAAAACCTTTGCACTAAGTACTCATGGATAGGATACTTATAACAGAATTATAATTTTGAACGCTATTAGAGAAAGAATATAGTTTAAATTCTCTACCCCGCATCATTCTAATCAAGTCTTAATCGAAACCCACATTCATTGTCTCAAAATCGATGAACTACCGCCTCTCATGTACTCATACAAGTGTCGAACAAAAAAAGTGCGGTGGTGACGTCATGCCACTCACGCCAACATAATGCATTAAAAAGTACAATCGCTGAATACGTATCTCTCATTGATATTGTCGGTGCCGATTACCGGAGGATTTTTTGCGAATGATTGAATTTTATTTACAATTAACCCCGGCGTCGGCATCGACGAAAGCGAGAGTGACGATTAAATGCCATTTAAAAATAAAACAGCGAGCCGCCATAACATTGGGATGGCGATAATTTATACGTAGAGCTATAGACGAGCGATAGTCGTGTCGCGACTTCGACTAACGTTTCTAACACTCATGTGTAAACGAAAAACTGAGTAAATAACGAGCATGAACAAATATGAAAGACCTTACAAGTCAAGTACGGAAAAAAACATACAAGGCGTAGACGAAACGTCTTAACTGTAAGAAACCGCCCAAACGTAAGTCGCTGGGGGTGCGCGGGCGGGCGGCCCGCCTAATTTGTCTTAGGCGGAAAAATCGCGCGGCGATTACAAGTGGCTCGTAACGAAGTCGGGCCCGGGGCGGAGGGGTAGAGGGGTAGGGTGTGTGGGGGGCGCGGGTCGGGGGTGGCGGCGCGGCCGGCCGCGGGACCGTCTCAGTCGTCCGTCTGGAGCTGCGCCGGCCGGCCGGGCCGCGCGGCGTAATACACGTTCCTCGTGCTCTTGTGATTATAAATTTTAATAAATACAAAATTCCAAAATTTAAATTAAAAAAAATTAACCGCGTCTAATCGAAAATATTTTAGGCTAAAATCCCCTCGACCCTCACTTTTTTGACCTAAACTGTTGGCAGTGGAAAAAAAGTTTTTTGCGAAATTTTTAATATTTACGTCGGTTACATTTGTAAAGAGATTAACACTTTTGGCCGTTGATGAGAATATTTTTATTTAAAATTTATTTTTCTTAACTAACGAGCGATCTTGTGTGAGCGATTGATGAGTAAATAATAATTAATGTTAAGCGTTATATTAATATTAAGATATTGATAGAAGTTGATTGACTATCGACTGCCACAAATATTGTCGGCTGTACTTTGATATTGGACTATACAATTGTGGTTTTTCGGACGAGTACAAACTTTTTGTGATTCGATCTCAAGAACTCTTCTTCTGGACTAAGGTGGTGATACAAATAATATCTAACGTTTTATCGTAGAGCTAGTGAAAATCCTTTTTTTTTGTGTGAAAGTTTTTTAAATTTTTTTTGTATTTTTTTTTTTTTTTTTTGTAAAAAAAAATAGTAAATGTATTGTTTTTTGAATCCTTAAAGTATTGATTACTCCAAAACCAATTGTGAATAACACAAGTATTGTAATTTAGTTTTTATTTTGAGTTTTCTAAACGATTTCTATTTTTCGGTGCCGTCCGACGGACCGGGTCATCTTCTTTGTAGACTTCACGAATCCATCAATCATCTTTTATCTCAAGTTGAATTAAGTTTTATTTTTACTTTGCTCGTTTTTTTGTATATTTTTGCGGACAACGCCTGGAAAGCTTCTAGATTTTGTAATTCTTTAAAAAAAATATGACGAGCACGTTAGAAAAAACAATTGCTTAAATTCGTTTGCTCGATATTTCTTTCTTGGAGTTGTTAATTTTTTGTTTTAGTCTTGTTATTATGAAGCAAAAAACTTTTTTTTTCATTATTTTGCCTTATTATTGTGACCTAGATATAAGTTATTTTTTACTTTTTTTTTATTTTATGATTTTGTTTACCGACAATAAACTTTTTTTTATTTTGGCTTGTTTATATTTTTATTTTGCCTGTTTTTTTCCTAAAAGGTAAGTATTCATGATTTATTGTTGTAACTGTGCCTTCGTTACGAAAAAGCTTTCTTAAGTATGAAAAAGATATTTTATAGTTTCTTGAAATTTGAAAATATGTGTGAATACAGTAGTGTTTTTGATGTGTAGAAACGGTAAAAGTTCCGTCGCAAATTCGTTGAAATTTCTCCAATATTGCACGCGATATTTGACGTACAAAGTCTGAAATTACTGTTACAACAGTTTTACATGTTTCCAGTTAACGTATTCGTTTGATCAACCTTTTTATCATGATATAAACTTGGCACTTTGTATCAAATAAAAAACCAATCATCTTATGATTTTCCACAGTTGTCAGTCCTGTTATTTGCCATGTAGGTAGTAATTTTTCACTGCGGAATATTTTGTTTTGATAGCAACGCCCGTCTTTTCTATCTTCAAAATCTGATAAATATTTAATTCTAAATGTCTACACTACAAACTAAAATCAAAGACAAAGTCAAATGAATTGTTTCAATTAGAGTAAGTTAGAGTAAGTTGCTAACACAAGGTTAAATTGACAGTTTGTCATACAATATTGTCAATTTAACCTCGTGTTAGCAACTATAAAATATACTTATACTTATATACTATACTTTTATAACTCTAAGTTTAAAAAGATAACTCGGGTTCCTGCAAGTGGGCCTTAGGCCATCAAAGAGGTACCTACTTTTAAACGTTGAATATTACAAATGGAATGGGATTGATTCTAAACTAAATATTTTTTCACTAAAAATAACCGAATATATTTTCTAAGATTCATGGAACAGCTACCAACAAATTCTTAGGGGAGATGTAACACAATGCCGTAGGGAACTGGTTTATGAAATGGTCTGAAACCGGTTTTGAATGGCGCATAAGACTTTATTGTACCAGTTGAATGGTATGTCTCACTATAGACCTAGCGTAACGTCTTTAGGTCCCGTTCGATTGAAAGGGAATTGAGAACGTAGATTTGAAGAAGTAACCATGTTTAATTGGATTTTTGAGAAGCAGGTTTAGAGAAAATTTGACTGTGACAGACAGACGGACACGGGTGATCTTATAAGGGTTCCGTTTTAAAAAGCCCCCAAACCCTAAAAATGGTTGTTTAATTTGATGATGTTTAATCCCACAAAATTTTAGTTATCAATGAAGGCCTTTATGTTCTCTGTATCCAAAGGAAATAAAGAATCACTTTACCTAAAATATATGAAAATATTGAAAATTGTGCTTTAAAAAAGGTTTGTGTTGAACCGCACTTTTTGGACCTAAATAATGTCTTAGGTGTGAATGTAAATGTTATACTTTTAAAGTTGCATTATGTTTGATATAGATACCTTAAAAATACAATATGAGTAGTAACCAATTTTCAAAATCAAATTTACTTTTTTTACGTGGTAAAATGGTCAAATGAGTCGCACACTGGGCGGAACGGGAAGGACTGTCAGACTCTTAATAAGTAAATCCTCTGAGAAAGTCCTTCTATAGCACTTTACGTTCCGGGGTCACGCTTACCTGATAAAACAGTCCCGCGACCCCGGATCATTTATCAATAACGTTTAAACATTTTGTTATATGTTAATCAGATTAGACCCACGCCTAGTTTCTGTACCCAATTTTGTTTCACAAATATTTTAGTAGGTAGTTAACAGGCCATGTAAACTGGTCTTTCCAGGTAATGGTCTCGATAGATTATTTAGAAACTAAAAGATAATTTATTACGTTAGATGTAGGGTCTATCTTCTTTTGGAACGATGATAAAATTTACATCTCATCAAGTCATTGTCGCTACTACCATGCCAATTCAATCGTAGCGACATTGACTCTAACTCTATGAATACAAAAAGCATCTAATATGGAAGCTCTGATCAGCAGAGATTCTGGGTGTTTACTTACTCGATTTAAATAGACGGAGAGCAAATAGAACGGTTATTAACCGTTACTAAAATTCAACTGATATTCCAGTATCAACATGACATCGTCGTGTCTGTTTTCTAGATGGTACTTATTACTCCATCATCTACACGTTTGTAAATATTTTATTTGTTTTGAGGAGTTGAGAGTTAGGAGGCACATATTATGTTAAATTCATTTTAATTTTTGGAATTCTTCCTCTCCGTCTATATCAAAATCAAATCATTTATTTCAAGGAGGCCAGGAACAGGCACTTTTGAACTATCAAAAGACGTAAAATAAAATAGTTTAAAAATATTTATGGGGCTTCAGCCTCAGTCATAAGACATAAATACAATGAAAGTACTGTAGGTGCCCATTCCAAAGCGTTGATCTGTATGGAGAAGAACGGGCAAGAAACTCCATCAACCTCCTCCTCTTCCTCGTCTTATTCCAGTTTCAGTTCCTACTTTAAAAAAACATAACCCTTCTTCAGGCGCAGTTGGGTAAAAAAGGGTGTTGTTATGTTATGGCGGCCTATGGTTATTAAATACAGCAAATTTAAAAACCATACAGGACGATCCTTTTATTAGAAAATATTACATCTCTTATAAATCGGACTTTGGTTCATTTAATATTAATGTTAAGAAATTCTGAAGCGTATTCTCATGTCAGTGTCAAACGTATCTATCTAATTGTGAAAATCGCCCCCCAATATTTACCATTTCAGATTTCAGGGTATTATAAATTCTTACTTTACTATTTAATCTTTTATTCTCTAGAAGTCGCAATGCTATTTCTACCAACATATTTGCCTGTGTGATAAATGACCAAAAATTGCAAACTCACCAAAAGCGTCATCTACCACAACATGACCATAACTATGCGTCAAAATAAATAAGGTACTTTGCATGGCCATAGGGTGCGCTTTACAAACTTCCGATACAATAACATAGATGGCGCTGTAATCATCGTCGCGGGCGCATCCGGCCACGACCCACAGTCACAGTGAATGAAGTCGTAAAACTTCACCCTTCTTGTAGATGGCGCTAGCAGTCACAATTATAAGACACCATTATTAAGTGAAACTTAAAATCTATTTTTTAGTTACATACGCATGTACTTTCCACATTAAATTCAATATAACAAACTAATTTGTCATCTCATATACTAATAAAATAAAAACGCCATCTATGAGTCAAACTCCAAATCAGAATGTCGATACAATTTTATATTTTTCCCGACAGATGGCATCTCATTGCCGTTTTAAAAGGAATGCAACGCCATCTGTGATACGTGTGAGTTTGCTGTAATACGAGTATTGTTAGTTCTTATCTTGAGTAATAGATGGCATTAGTAGCGTTAATTTGAAGGATAGAATTGAACGGAGTAAGTGTGGTTACCAAAGGGTGTGTAACATAGCCTAAAATAATTGCCGTGAAATTGAATACGGACTTCCTTATCAGTGGGATTTTTAAGGATAAAGTAACGATGGATTATTATTATCAATTATAAACCTTATTTACGACACCCGATTAACTATTCAACTAGTTATTATAAGTTTAGGTTAGTAGGGATTTTCTTAGGCTTCTCCTTATAAAGGCGAAAATGGCACTCTAGAAATATTAAAGTATATATATTTATGAAAGGTTATTTACCGACTTCAATAATAGCATAGATAATTCTTTCAAACATTTCAGGGCGTAAATAAGTGTGACGCTTATCCACACTATAAACGTATAAATACCTTACATGAAACTTGTTATTGGGTAGGCGTGTTGATCCAATAGGTAGAGGTTACCCAACTTCTAAGAAAGTAGGCGGGGCAAGACGTAGGCGGAGCTAACTTGCTATTGGTTGAGACGTATTGTCCAAATACCTATAGAAATGCCCCGTCTTGTAACTTGGCCAGTCTTGTCTCTATAAATATTTGATTAGTTTGAGAATTGGGCCACTATTTATGTCTATTTTAGTTTTATATTGATGGCTGTTTTATAGATGTGTTGTATTCTGTCTTTTGTATTAGAAATATTCGACATTTTGAGCTTCTATGCATGCTTTTAAGGAGCAAAAGTGATAGTTTCTTTTAGGTTGTCCAAATTAAGGCTTCATTTCATGTTAAGCTGCCCCTTTTTCGATTACGAGAGACCGATAGCCGTGACCCTGGAACGCAAAAGTCAAATGACGGAATAAACTGGATTTTATAGTCAGTGGATTTTATAGTTTTATAGTCAGTCAGTGTGAGTCTGACAGCACTCTGGGTGGATCGTAAAGCACCGCCCCACCCACAGAAAGAGGATATAAGCGTGTTTCTATTGGAATAACTTACTTTTATATCACATACTTATATCCTGCCCTCAGATCGAATTTTTCCTTTCCAAAGAAAATCTTTGAAATTCGCTACGCATGCGTTAATGCGTTTAATATAAAAATATTGACATACTTATACGTTTAAAAAGGTTAGACCATGATGGAAAGACGGACAGTCTATAAAATACACTGCCTCTTGGTTACCGATATTATAGAAAAATGAATACAGACGACCCTCCATCTTCCTGTCATTATACCGTTATATCGATAGTGATTACCCCAAGTGTCTGTTACATCCTTCTTATATCTACTAAATAATGGTCTTCACTATTTTAGGTCCGTATCGAATAAACGATGATTAAGTATAAGTACGATATTTTTGAAGATAGAAAAGAGAATTCCAATTTGTGACTTTGTTTCTTACTTAAATTACAGTAATGATACATAAAACTATTCTAAGGGTGCTCCCACATCTAACGACGCGGAGTCTAGCAAATGGCATTTCTAAGCGATAGAAAGAGAAAGGGCGACGGATAAATCCGAATCCGCGTCGTTAGATGTGGGAGCACCCTAATGGATATAAGCATTTGTGTGTATATCTTGGTATATCTATTGAAATATTTTTTTCTGAGAGCCTAGTTTCAAAAAAATCATTAAAATGTAAACAGCAAATGTAGTGATATACAGATTTAAAAACGACTAGGAAGATAAAGATGGATCCAGATTTTTTTTCAGTTTGTCAGTCAAGGATACCGTTTCCTAGAATAATTACTTTGTAAATCGCAGTTAAAGCCTATCAAAAATGTAGGGTGTATAAGAAAGAAATACGTTGGTACGTAACAGTGTATGTTGTATGTACAACATACAACATAAACTGTTACTTAATACATAATTATTGCATTCAAAATTACATTTAAGTATCAAATCTGTCACTCATTAAAAAAACATCTCCGCTTATACCCCAATTCTAAGACGAATCACCCCACCTCTAAAAGGCGTATAGTACCAAGGCGTCATAAGAAACAAGGCGTGGGTGCGCTAGGAGCCGCGCGGGGGTGCGGCGCGAGGAGAGGGGGCGTGCCCAAGACGTTAGGGGGCGGGACTTAAGTTCACACTAACTTCAACTTCGATCTTAGAAATTCTGACGAATGAGGTTGAAGTGGCTACGACTGGCTACGGCGTAGCAAAGATTCGTAGCACGGCCTACGAAGATTCTATTTTCGTAGCAAGATACTTTTTTCTGTTTTTATTGTGATTCCATTGTTTGTAACGTATTTCTATGATTCACTGTTATTATGTAATATATGATGGATAAATACAACATTAATGATTATTTAGATAGTAAGTAGTGGGCTAGTCTCAATTTGAAAATCATTTTTTTAATAAGTATAATTTTCTTCCTAGTGAAATCCTTGTACAATTAAGTAATTTAAATGACGTATTTTCTTCTATTTCAGACTTCTGTTTACCACCTCTAAGCAAAACATCTACTACCCTTGGGTGACATCCTTACAATAGGCTTTTTAGGTAAGTGAAGATTAAAACTACTAACTTCATTATCTACTAAAAAATTTAGAAAAATTACAAATTTTGTTGGTTGGGTATAATGTATCGTGAAGTCGACCCGAGTTCGAATTCACGATCATCCTTACTAATATTTTTGTTAAAATTTGGATGGATGTTTTTACTCATGAATGGCAGAGCGGACTTTGATCAAATTTGGCTCACAGATAAGTAATAGTCTGGACTAACATAAAACATAGCGTCAATCTCCGTATAACGTTACCGTGGAATAAGTGTTATTATTTTATTTTACGGTCAAACTAATGCTTGTCAAATTTTAACTGTATCTACAAACGCAAAAACAATACCAAACAATAAAAATTGTAAAGAAAATTATATTAAAAACCGAGCAAATCTCCCTGAGGTAAACCCACTAAAGTAATTCTCCCTTAAACAAAATACCCGCACTAACAAAATTAAAACGTCACACGTAGAATCATTACTTAGAACGCCATCTTTTTAAACGTCATCCAGAAAGGCTGAATGGGCGCGACCCTTGACGCTTAAAAAAAAAAAGAAAACTCACGCATCGCGTTCCATTGTACGCAGTCGCGAAGGTGGATCTCATTAGAGAAACATTCCCGATCTGATGGCGCGAATCTTGAAGTCATTATGAGGAACGGAGCGATATGGCGGACATGTTTTATTTTTTATTTTTATAAATATATTTTCCGGACTTTTTAATTGTGAAATAGGTCAGGAGTTGTAAGGAAAAGTCATTTTATTTATACAAATTATGTTTTCCCATGTATGTATGTCTTATACGAGTATACTAAAATACTAGCTTATGCCAGTGTGAGTTCAGTAATTCGGTTAGTCTTGCCGTCATAATGATGTGTTATACTTGCTTTGGTTTGAACTCACAATCTTGTGCATCCTTCTTCTCGTACCCCATTTTATTGAGGGTCGGCGCAGCTTATTTTATTACCATAACTCATCAGCATTAAGTCAATATATTGTGTCATATAAACTCACTGGCCACGCCACCATGGCCTGTTTGTAATTGACCTCACCAGAGTCGCCTAGCTCGCTACCAATTTCCTGTCGGAGTCCGACTCCAAACAGTTTTGACTGAGTTCTATTTCTTTCTGGGTGACCTCCCTTCATCTTAAGCCTCATCATAGCCTCTGAAATAGACTGGGGCCAAGAGCATACCAATTTTAAATAAAGAAAGATCCTCAACTGAAATATCTCCCGTTTAGAAAGAGCAAGATAATCAATCTACCATCTCACAAAAGAAAAAGAATTTAAAAAAAAGAATGTCAGTTCCCAATTACAATACTATTACGGCAGCAAAAAGACAAAGTCGAGCGCAAACGTTCAAAAACCGTACGAAAGAGGTTCTCCATTAAAACCGGAGAGAAAAAACCGTACTTAAGATAGCTGTGAAGTGTTATGGTGCCGCCGCAGTCGGTAAAAGGAGGTATTAAGTTGTTGAGGATTCTTCATTAAGGTTTGTGGTTACGGAAAAAGATATCGCGAGAGATAGTGACGGTAAGGGGACGGTGGGAAACTGGGCTGTGTGTAGATATTTTTTTAAGAATTTTACTTTACTTGCAAGTAAGGAGTAGTCGTAAAAAAATCGTCTGAACGTAATAGATAATATATCTCGGTTGCAATCTTAATCTCTATGTTTGTCTGTAATCTATCAATCACCCAATTTGCTAAAGTATTTGAGTTTTTAAAAATACTAGTCCGCCACAGACGCAGTCCACCGACAAAGAAAAAGGGTTGAAATAGAATGTCTAATAATAGCAAGCGCCAATTGGTTTTGTAGTTCTAGCTGGAATGGTAAGTACCAACATCATATTTTAATTATTAAAAACATAACTGCTGAATCATATTTTAACTATGACACGCACTTCATGCAGTATATACGTGGTTTACTACGTGGCTGCAACCTAATGTGTTTCCGATCGCATTCAATGAGAACGGTTTCAAAATAACAGTGGACAGGCTTCTTCTGGGTGAGAATACTCTATCATTGTCTTTGTCTCTGTCACCCTTAAAACTAAAGTAAAAGAAAAAGAGTAGGACAAAAATAATCGCACACAAAAATCTTCATTATTTTAACGCAACAAAACAAACATAAAATTATAAAAACTATTCAAGATATTCATGTAAGGGCGCGTTCACACATGAGGTTGCGTTTCTACGACAAAAGACGCCGCGACACCACAATGAGGTAAGTTGCCGCAAGTCGCAAATTGCTCGCGAGACGCGTCGTAAATTGAATGCCGAGGTGCGATGAAGGAAACATACGGGATGGGAAAGAGAAGCGGAAACGCGCGTCTTAAAATTTTCTGACTGGTTATTTTCTTTTTCTAAATCTGTTCATCTGGCTGTTTGACCCGATTATAAATTTTAGATGGTCGAATTAAAGTATAAAATCAATTGAATTGTATATCGTGTACAGAGAAACTTTTGATGCTCTGTCAATGACGAAATAATAAAACTGACTATGTGAAAGTAATGAAACAGACCGTAACGCGACCAGCAAATGACGCATTGCCGCACCTTAACATGGAGCGATTTGCGTATTCTTTCACTCTCATTCATAATTCGATATCCTTCCTTCTTCTTCTAGTAGAAGACCACATTAATGACAACACCAAGCGCTTTAAGCAATAAAGAAAACACAAAACAAAAGACGTCAATGTCTATTATTTCCAAGTACATGGCATTTAAAAAAGAAAAAAACTTTGTCCCACCCTACGTATTTGCCCTTTATCATGGCTGCGTTTACAAACATTTAAAACCACAAACACAAACACCCAAAACAACATATTATTTTTTGGTCTGTCTGAGAATTGAAACCGCGACACGCAGCTCAACCATAGCATGATAGCACCAACCATGTTTACTAGCGCCTTTAAAACCAATTCCATTTTTTTCGGCGTTATCCGTGCCCGTCTCAACTGTAACCCCGTGTGTACCCCCAAGTGTAAGCACACATTTACACGGCAACTTGGGTACCAACGAGTCACGCCCGAACACCCACGTATGGTGGCGGGCACGCTCAAGAATTTTAAAGTTTTCGCATTAAGCCACACCACGAGAAAAAGTAATTAAACCGTCTTTGGAACTCTGATGAATAGCTGTTTGATAGTTGGAACTTTACTCTATTGTGAACAGTTTAATCTCTTCTAAAGGAGATGATTTTGAAGGAATATGTCAGTCAATTTTGTAGGTAAAATATTCATTAAAATGTTGATTAATAACAGGCTGATAGGAGATGTACTAAATGCACAAACAAAGACCTGTAGCGAGTGATATGAAATATCAACAATCACTGAATAATATTCTTAACCTGCAAGCAATAAATCAAAATAAATAATTAAAACATGACGTCTGAAAACTTTGAAATCGAGCCCAAGCGACTGGCAGCCACTTTATATGGCAATCTTAGCCCGAGTTCATCGTAAAACCTAGATCTTAAGACAACAAAATAATAATATGAGACCTGTGTATTCACCAAAATAATAAAACACAGACATTTCCCCTTGTTCTAACCAGATACCGCCACGTCCAAAATGGTGAACAAAAAAAATCGTTCAAATATTTTATCTTTATATGTGTACCGCCCTATTTTTTTTAAAAATACCGTAAAAATAACCGAAATTATCAAAACCGATAACAATCATTCCGATCTACATCTTCAATAAAACGTAACTACTTATACAAAGTCCCCGTTCCATTGGCGCGCGCGCATTCCGTGACGGCCCGCCATTGGCTAACACACTTCCGTTTCCTGAAGTCACGCCAATTACTCTTGAAAGGTTGGTACACCTGTACATAAGGATGTATGAATTGAATTAACATAATTGACTGTAATTACATGTTGCTGTGTGGGAATGGACACTATGGACAGGTATTAATGAATGTAGTATGTAGATCAGCATTGTTTTACATACTTAGGTATGAGTATGTTCTACTCATATATTTCGGTATTTGATTATACTGGCCAGTGTTTTAAAAAAAAATACACTTTATTTCAAACCCGAACTAGCCAATAACTCAAAAATGGGTAAAAAGTTGTCTTCTAAGGCACGCATAATAAAGAGCATAGTATTCATTACACGAATTCAATATAGTCAATCATCATCATCATCAGCCTATAATGATCCCACTGCTGGGACACAGGCCTCCTCTCTATGAGAGGGAATATAGTCAATACCTACGTATTAATTACATCTAAATAAAGCTTAACTCCTAAAACACCCCACCATGACACCAACCACCCAAAAATTAAACCATCAAGCACCAAAACAAAAACATAGAAAAACCCTCTTCTAGAACCGGTGTCCACTTACATTACTATTATTTTTCTTAACTAAAGACTAAATATTTCCCCCAACTGCTTGGACAATGGGGTACACAGCAATGCACCAAGTTGACCAGGTGCTACTGACAGATGTGACGAGCTGAGCACGCGTACAACCGAGCATTGAGCATAGTTGAGCATGCAAATAAGCACGCATCGTCACTTGAAATTGAATTATTATTTATGAGATGATGATTATTTACAACAAGTGGGGTATTAAAAAGTAGTTTAGAACGTAATATCAGCCATTGACTTTGTTACATAAATATAATTTATAGCATTCAGGGTTTTAGAAATAATGTCGCTACTTACCTGTACCCTTAGCACGAGTTTTAAATATTTGAGACGTAAAGTAAGCTGGAACTATGACAATTCCATATTGACAATTTTCAAGGAAAAAATTAGTTCCTTCTTCGCACACCAGAGGCGCTGTTCCATTTGTTCATACAAGAAACGGTGTAAATACTGGAAAGACGCTGTAAGGTAAAAGAGTAAAAACTCATGCTAATGGTACAGTTTTCAATTTTGATTGGATTCTTTTATCCGGATATTGGCTCCTACATATCTACAAACAAACTTACTTTACCTCTTTGTAATACGTAAGTAAACTTTTCTCAAAAGGATGCTAGAAATCTCTTATTTAATTCAAAGTACTTTTAAATATTCTTTATTTTTATAAGCTTTTAAAATTACTAACATGAAGATATTACAAGTAAAAGACATGTGAAGAAAAATATGACACAGTATTGCATCTAATGAGCATAATTATGACATTTTACAAAGCCCTTTCCATTTTCTCAATCAGAATAAGAAAATTACCACACACAGAGACGCCAACAAAAGAATAACGGCGAAAACCATACCGTTCATTATCTTATTTCTAAATGAAAGAAATTATCTCATTCTCTCTTGCTTCAAACATCCAATTTGAAGCCAAACACATCTTTTGAAAGGGGCTTAAAAAAATTCAACATTTTAATGTTTTTCGAGGGGAATTCAAGCCAGGTGTAGTATGCAGGACCCTCCACAAGCGTTATAATAATACTTATTATCACAACTCCTTATTATTTCTTGTTTTAATTGTCCCCGACTTGGCTTTAGCTCTTTTGTTCGAAGTTAATGGTGTATTGTTTGTTGGCTCTTTTTTAAATGCGTGCGCGTGCCGTAAGATTACGTCCCATTGGTTGCTTTTATTTTTGCTGTTTTTTTTTTCTATATTCAATTAAATAGTTTGTGTTTAAGAGTTTTATTGGAATCTAGAATTGAGCTATTGTCTCTGGTTGTCTTTGACTGACTTGTGATTTTTTATTTTGGTACCTAGTGTTTTGAGCTCAAAGGAAATTTACCAGTTAAAGACATTTCTAAATAAAAAAAAAACAGAATGAAGAAGCTACTAATAGCAATTACTCATATTCTTTTTACGGATGCATTATTTTAATACTTGTCGACTTTTTTCAACTCAAAAGCAAAAGAAATAGGTTTGAAACAGATATTTCTAGATACCTATGTCATGATAATGTTATCCTACCAATTTTAGCAAAGGCTGCCCATTGCTCAAGTTTTCGTTTTTTGTATTTTTAAACTCTACCTACTCCAAAACAATTAAATAAACCGCGTAAAGACGTCTTCAGTATAGTAAAACAAACCTCTTAATTAATTAATTACTACACATGTTTCAAGTTCGAAGATCTTCAAAGTTAAATTGAAGGGATGCCTGGCTCACCACCGATCACACAAGATTGGGGTCTATCCACTATCCACACATATTTGGGGACAACTTGTAATTGATTTTGAGGAACATTTAGTTCGATTAGTGTTCTTGCTTCTTAGTGAGCTGGTCTTAAGGGTTTTGTGGAATAAGCCTGGTGAAATAAAGGTAGATTCCAAGTTTTGTAATTATTTTATGTAGTTAGTCTTAACAACTCGGTGTAGCTTAGCTAGGGACTAATCTACTTATTCTTCTCAGTATCAAATAGCATGATCTACAACATTTATCTTATGATTTCGAAATATTACTATACCTGTGATATTTGAATATAAACCTTAATGACTTTTTTTATGAATGACTTAATTGTCATCGTCACAGAAGACTTTCAGTGATTTTTCAGTTTATCGCGTTCAGGCCGACATCTGACTCGGCAGGAAGATTTTATTCAATGAAGAAAATATTCAGATGATTAAATAATAATAACACTATAAAATAACATCTAGTTCTAAGGTTTCAATTTCTAAGGCATTTTGTAACTCGATTTATAGTTACAAAAAAAACACACTTTTGTTCAAAAATCATCCCGCATGAACCGTATGCTCAAAATTCGCGTGACGCTTCCCCAACTGTCCCCTTGTCAAAATAATTAAACTATTGCACAAGCCCCCACACTACCTCTATGACATATTTTAAACACCTTTTACACGCAATTTATTCAATTATGATTGATCGGATTTTGTAAGAATATCGGTGATTTTACTGAAATTATCAATCTGATAAGCTCTTATATTGATATTTTTGAATGTAAAAGAAAAACAGTCCAAGTCTTTTAAGTAAACGCGAAACATACTTGAAAAAACTATATTCGAGGAAATGAGAAAATCTTCTTGTTTTGAACTCTGTTAATAAAGCTGATGGTTGCTACTTGATTGCTAATCTTCACATGCAATAACTTCCCAAATCTGGCATGGTTTGCAAATAATGTCTTCGAGATAATGTTAAAACGCTTTCCGTGAGACACTGTTTGTTTTTTAAAAAAAACTTCCTCACCGCTACCTACTTACTCGATAAATCAGCTAAGTCACATCCCCAAACCATCGTTCTCTTTCTAAATTCTACAAAAACATCCTCAGCTTGGACGGATGTCCACATTTTCCTCCCAAGGGACTTTCTGTGGACGTTATACTTAACATAGAGTACCAACGTAAGTACGTACATACATACAAATGTTTGATCTGTCTCAGTAGTTTACCGACAGATGGTAAGGGGTATCTTCTCCTCATACGGATCTAATTACTTATAGAAGCAGCTGGAACAGTTGGTCTTTATTTGATTTGGTAACAGAAGGTTGTGTTCCTTTTGATTTAATTTAAAAAAGTGTCTCAGTTTGATATGTTAAGATTTTGAATTGAAGTCAAATTGAATATCATGTTATTTCCTTTTCCTTTTATTAAATACCGATCCAAAATACTATAAAGTTGAGAAAAGGTTCAGTACAACTTCGTATTCTATGGTGTGGTAGAGATAAATTGTTGAGTCCGGACTACCGACAATCAGTGCTATGACAAATAAATATATCTATCTACTGAAAATATCTGTCTGTCTGTCTGTCTATAGACGTATAGACAGACAGACAGACAGATTTTTTCAGTGTCTGTAGTCATTCCGCAATTAGGAGGTTTAATAAGTTCGTTTTAGCAGTGGGTATCATAATATGATTTGTGATAAAAAGTATATCTTATTATATATTATATTTTGCTTGCCTATATTGCTAGCCTATATTACGTATGAATTACGTTTTTTATTCCAATCCAACCCGCACTGGGCTCGCGTGGTGGATTATGGCCCACTCCCTCTCACAGAGAGCAGGCCTGTGTCCCAGCAGTGGGAACATTATAGGCTGATGATGAGGTCAGGAACCATTTCATTCCCCAGTCCATCATGTTTAACCAAACCTTATGTGGTTAATCGTAATCGCTAACGGAGGCAAAAAATATCAATCACTAAAGCAACATAATCTCAAATAACCAATAAAAGTCGACCCAAAGAAGTGTTAAAGAAACGTCTGAAAAAGTAATAATAAAAACATTTATCACGATCTTTATCTCAAAGAGAAGACATTACTTACAAAGTTCACATCTTTAAAAGAGCAATAAAATGAGAGTGTGAACATCGGGCCTCCTTGGAGGGACTCCCGAGTGCCCTCGATAAAGCCGTGAGACTGTGTGGTCTGTCTTAGGGTTGTCACGAGAGAAAGTAATAATGAGATAAATTATTTTGTGCATAAAGTATTACTGAAAGAATTACAGTATAGTTAACAGTATAGTAACAGTAAGCTTACTCCACCTTAGGTCTCAAGTTTGCTTCTGGTTCACATTGAAACCAAGAGCAAACATATTTAAAAAGAAATCATGTTTTACGAAACCAAGAAACGCAAAAGCACGATTGAAAAATATATATAATACACATATTTTAATAAGGTTATCTGCATATGCGAAATAAATAAATAAAGAAGAGGCCTTATTTGAATAACACTCAACAAACTATAGGAACAAAAATCAACAT
The DNA here is from genome assembly GCA_036375495.1 of Agrotis segetum. Classification (NCBI taxonomy): domain Eukaryota; kingdom Metazoa; phylum Arthropoda; class Insecta; order Lepidoptera; family Noctuidae; genus Agrotis; species Agrotis segetum. The sequence goes on from JAQSVV010000118.1 coordinate 786,726, forward strand.
AATATACTAATTCTGCAAAAGATAAAAAACAAAGTAATCACTTCATCGAATTCCCCATTGCTCATAAATACCAAGAACAAGAAAACTCGCTCATATCTCAAACACCACCCTCTACTTACACGCAATAAACCGTAAACGACACAAATACCTCAAATTAACAGGTAATAGACGATACCCAATGTTTACATTGCGTGTTCATTTACAATGTTGTTCGTGACAACCCTAGCGCTTTCTTAACCCTCCGTCTCAAGACGATGTAAACACCGTTTAGTTAAACACACTAAGGCGCGGTGCGACTGCAAGCGAATTTGAAAACGCTCAGTTTGTGGGAAGAGCGATTTCTTAAAATCATTCGCCTTATTTTTGGGGTTGGCGCAGCGTGTCCTCTTGTGAGATGAAGACATTCTGCGCCAACACCAAATGAATTGCTTCCTAGATTCCTACAATCTTCAACCCTTTCGCAAGCAATATGCCATAAAATGGCCGTTTAAAAATAACTTTCAACCAGACGGGACCTTGATCCATGTACCGAATGAATGCGTACAATAAAAACGCTTAATATTAAAACAACTGCCACCGATAACTGATATTAACAGAATTCGATTAAAAAGAAAAATGAATGATGAAAAATGATGCCAACCAATTATTGTGGACGTTATTTTAATAACGCGTAAAGTATTTAAAAGAGTTGTATAAAAACGTGTGAGGACTTTTTAAAATATTTACATTTTCACCGTATTATTTGCGTGGTGATGTAAATTTTATTTTTTAAATAATATTTACTGTAACTCATGGAGGCGAAGGAATCTTATTTGTTGAATGTGTATAAAACTTCCGGAAATACATCAAATTATGACTTTTGTTTTACCGATACGGGTTTTAATCAATCATGCTTTATTTTATACTTCACAACCTCTACATTAAAACCTTCGTTTCTTTACAAAAACATAACCCTTCTTTGCTGTAATCAGAGAAAAGGCGATTAATTTCTTAAGACGTTTAATTTCTTATAACCCGCTAACACTCGCACCTGTCCTTTACACTTAAATGGGTGTTTTCTGCTTGGGGGAGCGCGACGTATGCACCTTATACTTAAGGCGATCGCCGTGGGAGGGTTAACTACGGTGTTGTATCTGATTGTGAATTACCGGCGTTTATTTTTATCACTAGTTTAGGAAATTGGTGTTGTTTATTGTGATTTGTGACGTGTTATTAAGTAGATAGGGTTCTGATTAGGTTGATTGGTAATTGCTCTGTAGTAATAGGTACTTAGTTTTTAAATACGAACTATAAGAACAGCTTATCTGAAAAAAAAAAACATTGTATTTCAAAGGAAAATAAAAAAAATTTTGACTTCTTTACAGACGATTATTTACCTACTTAATGCAAACACAGATGCGTATTCCCTTTTTGTTCAAAATTTTACAACACTTTTTTTTCATTTTGTATCGGAGTCAAAAAAAAACTAAATATTAGCACACCACATCGAAAGTTAAAGGGTTAGATATAAAAAAGCAGTTTGCCAACTATCAAAAAGTAAACAAGAATACCAAAAAAAAACACTGTTATACCATTTACGGCCGAACTCAATAACGTACTGAAGCACAAATGTTTGGTTAAACATTAGCTACGCAGAGCATAAACATCTTACATGATCTGATCTATCTGTTACTGCCGTCTCAATAAAAAGATTGCGTAACGCTAACTTTAGTTAACCACAGATCGGTCCATATCTGCAGTTTGGACACAAAAAAAGAAGGGTTTTTTTTTTACTGAGCATATGTTCGACTCTGTTTCAGGTAAGGATCTTTCATTGAGTAGGCGGATTCGGAACTTTTGTGAAGGGCTTTTTATAACCCCAAATAAGAAAGTAAACATTATGATGCTGTTAAATTAGTTATCACCGTCAAGGATGTCCATTATTGCATGCTATAGTCAAATCCCAGTATTTTTGAACCACGTCTACTGCCTATCAGAAACATCCTTTTTTTTCAAACATTGTTATTACATAAAACTCTGAAGTGAAACTAGTGGACAAACTCAGGGTAGGTATTGAATGCATATTTTTTTCTTGGGTGGTATATTTACAATCGAATAAATCCTCCCGCTTTAGGTCATTAGCAAAAAAGCCATTATCTCAACTCTTACTAATTTAAATTTTCAGTGCTTTCAGCCATATAAGGTCGCGGCGACCTTTAAGATCAGCCGGAATCCTGGTAATTGCTTACTCTTAAAGAATCTTATAACTATTATACCACCAAAATCATATTATTGACAGTTCTAGAAAAAAAGAATCTCCAACGATACATCAACTAACTAACGGTAATTGCACAACGATAAATCCAATCACACACACAGCACATTCACACAGCACACATCAATCAAACGCTATACAAATGCAGGCTACAGAGCTACTAAAGATTGGTAATTTAACAGTATGACCAAAAGTCCAAAACTATACAATGCGTAAAAGTTGAGAGTCGGCCGTTAAAGTAATAGCTGTTGACATGACACCTTGAGCCGACTCATCAATTTTTTGCACAAATGTTTGGTTAAACATTGGCCACGCGACGCAAACATATGTTCTGCGCGCGCGCATAAATTTGAACACCTTTGCCGACATTTGTGGCGATATATTGGTCGTAAATTTCTTTGTAATGATACTGACTGTTACAGATTAGCTTTTTTTTTCATTCATGAGCATATGTTAGTAATGCTGGAGGATTGAGTGCGCTTAGACTTTGTCAAGGGCTTTTTATATACCCAAGAATAAAAGTAAACTACAAGGAATCATTAAATGATTGAACCGTTAGAGAATATAATTATAATAAATCCCAGTATTTTATACGACTACTGCCTATCAGTATTAACAGCGCTTCTTGTTAAAATTGGAACAGCGCCTCTGATGTGCGAAGAAGGAACTAATTTTTCCCATTGTCAATTTGAAATTGTCAAAGTTCCAGTTTACGTCTCAAATACTGAAAACTCGTGCTAAGCAGTACCCTTAGCACTATTTTCCAGTAGATAAATAATTATTTTTTAGAGTAAATAATAACAAACATACACAAATAATGGAATTAGATACTGTACAAATATTGATAGTTTTCTAAGTTTTATTTCTACGAAACTTATTTCTTTTTCGATTTTAACAAGCTCATATTACATCACGTGTGTTCGTCTTGATAGTGTTTATTTCAATAATTTATTTAAAGCCTAACTCATTTTTGCATTTCATTCTGTTTTTTTTTTTTAATGCTAAGGGTACTGACCTCCATTTTTTTCAAACATTGTTATGTAACACAAAAACTCTTTGGTGAAACTAGTGGACAAACTCAGGGTATGTATTTGAATGCATACTTTTTTTCTTAGGTGGTATAGTTGTCGAATAAGTCCTCCCGCTTTAGGTTGAGCAAAAAAATACCCTCAACTCTTACTGATTTAAATCTTCTGTGCTTTCAGCCATATCAGGTCGCAGCGACCTTTTAAGATCATCCCGAATCCCAGTTTTTGGTTACTCTTAAAGAATCTTATAACTATTATAAGAAAATCATATTATTGACAGTGCTAGAAAAAAAATCTCCAACGATACATCAACTAACTCGACCGAATTGCACAACGAAAATCCAATCACACACACACACGCACATACACACAGCACACATCAATCACAACCCTATACAAACACAGTCCACAGAGCAACCAAATAACGTAAACACACAGTACGACCAAAAGTCCAAAACTATACAATAAACGTAAAAGTCCAACAGTGGCCGTTGGAAAGTAATATCTGTTGACATGACAAACAGACAGCCGGTACTTCGACGTTTCACATCAGGACAATGAACTTTACGGTTTTTTTTTTTTACTTTTAATAAATACTAGCATTTGCAGGTGGTTTCGCTTGCGTTCACAATCAATTCGGCTGGTAATCAATCGCAATTAATACTCCATTATATTTTATTGCTGAAGCAATAAATTATAAATACCTGGTGGACCGAGCATCGCTCGGTTTTAGAAATGTCTATATCTTGGGAACCGAGCTTTTCTCGAACCTGGGACCTTGATAAATCCATTCCTGGAGCCGAAAAACCCCTAATCTGTAACTTTAATGAAAATCCTTGGAGCCGTTTCCGAGATCCTCATTATTTATAAATAAATATACAAGAATTGCTCGTTTAAAGATATTAGATACTAGCATTTGCAGGTGGTTTTGCTCGCGTTTACAATCAATTCGACTGGTAATCAATCGCAATTAATACTCCATTATATTCTATTGCAGAAGTAATAAATTATAATTTATAAAGAAGAATTTTAGCAACATTGTTATTAGCAACGTTAATAAAGTGGCGATTTTAGACCCGCTGATAGTAGATGTGGCGTCCTGGTTACAATACTTTTTTTCCGGATGAAAACTACATGTCCATTTATGTACACCTGCAAATTTTTCAATATAATCAGTTCAATGGTTTAGGTGTGAGAAGGTATAAACAAACTTATTTTCGCATTTGTAATATAAGTTAGGATTAGGATAATGCGAGTAGTTGTGCTACTGATTTCTTTTATGCTGTGGTAGGACTTTTGGTAAAATTCGCAATATTTCTGCAAAATTCGTAATTTGCCTGCTTATAACTCAAAAAATATCTCACGCATACAATCATAATACCGGCCATGAAAATCTATCCGTATGTCAACAATTCTCCAAAACTGTTCGGCTGTTCTGGCTTATTAATGCGTAATTGGGTAACCAACATCCATCCAAATATTCCAATTAATGTTAGACAATTGAAAGAAATCCTCTAATTTTTGGTATAATTCTTGAAATAGCGGCTACTTAAAAGATTTGCTTCTGTAAGCACCGAATCTAAAATACGTATGATATTCCGAACAGTTACAATAAATTTAACGCAGGTAAAACGAAACCCTAACAAAACAACACTTAGGTACAAATTAATCTGCATTCAACGTTACAATTTTCCTTCTAATTCAAGTTTCGCAAAGTAAACTAACAAATCCTCCCACAGATAATATAATAGTCTCAAAATGCAACGGAAGAGAGTAACAATAGACTATTAATAGAAATAGGATTCACTTCCGGTGAAAGTCCTTATCGATCGGAGGGAATTAGCGTCTCCTCAAACTTTCTCCTCAGCCCTCTGAGAGCCCTCTTTATTAATTTCTCTGCTGCATCATGATTGGATGATTTTAATCACGTAATTTATCATGTTACTTAGTTACAAAGAGTTAATAAATCGATATTATTACCGTGTGATTTTATTTTCTAGGTAACTGCAGTTTTTATTTTGATTATTCGGGCTAATACTTTTTCTGTCTCGAGACTATCTTGATTGATTATTGTGGCCATGGAACGCAAAGAGCAAAAAGAACATGGTGGATTAGCCAGTGTTAAGTGTCTGACAATCCATTCTGTTCCACACTGAGCCCGGGGATTCATTTGATGATTTTAACACACCCAAAAATTCTAGATTCTACATTGACACTTAAATCAAGGTTACATCTTTTCAGTTATCTATTACCCACACTAAATAGATCATATAACGAAAAGAGGAATCTATACTATTAATAATGACAGTGTTATTTCCTTTGTTCGTTATTCCAGCCTAAAATGATCCCACTTCTGGGACACAGGCTGAGAGGGGCCATGCCGTAATCCTCCACGCGAGCCCAACACACTACCTACCTATCTAAAAAATATCGCGTAAAACACCTACACAGAATAAAAAACAAAAAACGTTCACAATCGAAATAAAAAACAAAAACCGGCCGCTCAAACAAAACAAAAAACGGCACATAAGCTAAAAACAAAACGCTCGCTAAACTTTCTAGCACGCATCTAGGCAAGATGCGCTTTTAATATCCCAGGGAAGTGGCGACAATCCTCTTAATCATGGAACAGACAATGTGTGAAATGGGGCCACGCATGTACTACCAGCCTGATTAGTTGCTTTGTATCGTCCACTTTTGTGAAAACTTTGGCGAGAATCGCGCCGTTATGATTATCTGTGGCTTCGTAATATTTTTTTTTTGTAACACACGTTTTATTTGAGCACTGATTTTTTGTAGTAAAGTGTTGGGTAATAGGTAAGTAGTGATAGATAGATAAATAGATATATAGATAGATAGAATACACTTTATTGTGCACCAAAATTGTTACAAAAAACGGTCTTGCAGTATTTAAAATCCTATGGTTACAAAAGCGGTCTTATCGCTAACAGCGATATCTTCCAGACAACCTTTACATGAGCAGTGTTGGTAGTGCTGTTTGATAGAAAGCTGTTTGGTAATAATTCCATCTCAAACGAAATCCTCATCCGTTTTCTATGATCAATCTGTAATACTGGGCACACACGTTCAAGTATACTTGCGCAAATTGCTAACATTTTCACTGTCATGTGTTTGTGCAAGCCCAAATTTGCACAAGTATACTGGTACCGTGTATGTATAGACTCACGTTAGTATCTTCGGTTATTGATTGGTTATAGACAAAGATCAAAATCAAGATTACAACCGCGATATATTACTTATTTCCAGCTAAGTTGTAAAGAGTCAGCTCAAACCACCAAAAAATCGAAAACTTCAAAAATAAAACTTATTTTCTTTAAACACGAAAATTAGTTGAAAACGAGAAAGGTCACGTCGTTTTCGAAACATTAGGCTTATTAATTACCTACCCTAAATGCTCAGGTTGCGTCTAAAATAACAAACTTACCTATCTACTCTGAAGGAGGGCTGAAACATCTATCACAAAGTCTTTCAACCAAAAAATCACAGAAAGAAACATTCCCATGTATAATGCAATTCACATCCACGAATCCAAAACCCCTGAAGCAGTGCATCTTACCCATAATCCACACAACCACGTCAGTAATTAAAAATAAATCGCTTTAAAGACAAAGGCAGCACCGACGCGAGATTTCGTTTTATTACAGGCTGCGGGTAGGAAAAAAAATCATTTCGTTACATAGGAAAGAAAGAGTCGAGCAAAAAACACAATAAAGATACAATGTAAACAGGTTAGGGTGTACTTGAGTAGCTCATTATGTAGCAGATGCGCTCGGATTAGCTGGCTGGATCGTTTGAGCCGTGTAGCTCTCGCAGCCAGCACGGGCTAGCATGGCTCGCTAGATCCACGACTACAGTCCCTTTGTTTAACCTATTTCGGTTTAGATTACGCTTTTACCGCGATGAGACTTAATTAATTAAAGATGTTTGCTGTAATTATTGTGCTTTTTATTTTATGTATTTTTTTATTTTTATATAGGTTGGATGGAAAACGGTTGGATTGAAGTCGGTTAAGCGTAGTTTATTTTCTTGTGTTCATTTTAATATTTTAGTGGAAATGACTTTTCTAAACGTGAAAATACTTCTTATCTTTTACCTTACCCCTCGTTATATGTTTTACATAAAAGCTTCCCCACTTCCACATATTTATCGATTGCAGCGCAAAGTCTTTTCTTAAAAAAATTCCAAACCCACTTCACATTTGAAGAACTGTTCTAAAACAAAACAATAAAAAATACTACAAAATCCTTCAATCCGATACATTCAGCTAATCATCTCTCGACTCAACTCGATAGGCTTTTGTTTTAACATTCTACGATTTTTTAAACGCAACGCAAGTGCGTTTTTTTTGCCGTACTTACCTCTTGTTCGATTGACTGATTTTTTTAGCCATCGAACATCGTTGTCGCAGTGTTCTGTCTGAGTGGCCATGTTACCATTATTCTCTTTAACTGATCGTAGGGATGCCGATAAATTTTTACGAAGAAAAAATCGGGAAATTCCGCAAAAAGATCGTAAAGAATTCGATATTTCCGCAAAAGGCAGAATTGAGAGATTTGGATCGTTTTTCGAACCAGGTTGGCGGTTATAAAAACTTCTTGTTTATTTATTTCATTTTGTTCTTGTTTTCTAGTCTGCTACGATTTATTTGCGGGAATTTCACGAGCCTTGTACCTAGTGAAGGATGCCAGACATAGTCAACAGGATTTTCAGATTCGATCAGTGTGATCAACTTAACTGAAGCTGGGAAAAGCTGACTGCAAAATCTAAATTCACATGGATTAATGACCGTGATCACAATAAGTTTGGATTGCATTGTAAATAATATATTTCCTAGATTTTTTTTGTGCAGTTTAGTAGACAAGTGACACAAACCGGCTGCAATGGAAGCAATTTAGTGTTTTCTTTCTCTTTCAATTCTATAGAAAATCGTAAAAAAAAACAACGATTACTCTAAACCTGATTCCACTGTCTCAAGAAAACGGTAAAAACCTATAATTATTCCAGTACTGGGACAAAAGCCCTTCTCTATTTGAAAATGAGGCAATAATACACCATCGCTTTCCCAGTACACGTCGGTGGTCATAATTACCACCCATAATTTTCTTTTCAGCACCATACAACAAATAGCTAATAAATCTTCCCGCCCACTTGGTGACAATCTTACTAACAAGATCGCGATAGCTCAAGCGATGCGCGGGAGCGGATACGAGGCATAGAGCACGGAAGCTACGTCACAATGGCGGCGCCCGCTTCCGGCCGGAGTCACGCACGGCCGGTGGTACTGACCAGAGAGAAAGTTTGCTTTTTATTTTTGATAGACTTTAAAAAATATATGTATTTGGTAAAAATATGGAAACATATAAAAATGATTTTTTTACACAAATATTTTTGTTTTATTTTTGTATCAAATTTCTATTGGATTTCTTTATAATTAATATAATAAAGAACAAAAAAGTAGAGATAATTAAAATAAATGTCTTAGAGTTCCTATTTCTCATACAACAAATGTATTTTATGTTTATCAAAACTAACATGAATATAAAAATCTGTTCAGCTTACGTAAGCATAATTTTATAAAAACTAGATAAACCATCTTCTTCCTAGTTTACTAGAAAAATATCAACACCGATGTATTTTCTATCGCTACAATCAGGTGTAATAATTACATTAAAGTATCACAAAGGGGAAGTGACCTGTGGGAATGTACGGAACTAATACTACTTTGACAACAAAATTCTTTCACATTTTGTTCAAACGCAGCTGGTATAGAACAATATGGACGTCAATTACCCATTGTTTACGTGTGTTTCCTTCTTTCCTGTGTTTTTAGGGTTAGATTGATGTACTATCAAACACGCAAGTTTGCTAATAAATGGATTATAACGCTAAATATTTCATACCTTACGATAAGGCTTGCCGATTTTAAAGACAATTTTCTGACATTTTCTTTATTCTTTAGTTTTTTCAGTCTATTTATTTTTAACGGACTGTTTTAGTAAGATACCGTGGCCGTAGAAAGTACAGGGCAAACGAAGTATGTAAGATGGATATTAAATCACTTAGAGTCTGACTTTATCTTCCACTACACCGGCTGGAAGACTTATTTCATGATTATAATAGCCCGAAAAAAAAGGATCTTTAAATACTAAATTCACTTTAAAACCATAAATCTAAGTCATTAAAAAAATTAGGTATGTATGCAAATAATCTAAATAATTGGAATTAAAAAGAAAAAAATGTACAATGTATTAACTGCGCCTGCGTCTGTCATAAGCACTACATTTCCCCTCACTAATTTTATAACTTCCGCAGGAAGGTAATATGTGTGCTAGTGTTTCCCCCATTTTCAATTTGTCAAGTTATACTAAGTAGATTTTTAGCGTTTCCGAAAATTCTTAAAATTATCACGGTTACATTATGCAATTATTAAGAGCAATTATTTAGAAATGAGACCTGTTTTTTCAACCTTCATCTGTTATTTATTCCCTAGTTCACAAAGACATCGGTTCATATAACCCTATTCAAAAATTGCCATAGACAACTCATAAAACAGGTCAATCACCCATCTATTCAAATGTCATCACTCACAAAACGTCAAACCACAGATTAAAAAACGCGCCAACGGAAAATAGACATACGATAGCGTATAATTTTAAACCTGCGTTCTATTCAGGCAAAGGAAGCGACAAGTGAGCCACTTGCCGCCATTTTCTTGCTATCTGTTCCGTTATGCGATATCGTAATTATATGTTCTCTTTTGTGGAGACTGTGTGTGCTCTGCGCTTCCTGTCTTGTGTGAGCGTCGCGTCAACAACGGTGCAAGTTATGAGAGAAAAGCTTTTAAATTTGACGCCCTTTTAAAACCCCTTTTGAGCTCAGAGCTTTTTAACAAGTACCTACTGTTAATACTTCGTTTTGTAAGCAAGTATTTTAACTATCATTTCTGTCTTCTTCTTTATTCTATATCTGTACATACTACATGACTCATTAAAATTTTAATAAATATTAATGTTGTCAGTACTACATGTAGGTCGATTTGTAGACAATTATTATAACTTGAAAAATAGTAACTCTAAACGATGAAACAATTATAAGCTTTTTCATCACTTACAGAAAATGACTACAGATTCTCCAAATCATTTACAACTTTGAAAGCCACACACTATATTTCATATTCGATTAGAATGTGTTAAATCTATACCCTGTAATCTCTAATGAAAACATACTTCATAAAGCTCCATTTAATTCACTTTCCTTTTAACAACTCTAAATAGGTGAGTGTAAATCGCTCAGCGCTTATGAATTGCACCACGCTCTAATGGATGTATGCACTTTAATTGAAAGGGGCGATGTGATTTAAATAATTTTATTGATGTTAACTTCTCATTTCCATAACTTTTAATACGCTCATTTCTTTCATGAGCTTTTTTTGAATGAATTTTGAAAAATAGACGTAGATTTTCTACATTAGTATTAGTTTTTTTTTATTGTCTTTGCTCTTAAGTCTAGTCTAGGTGTACAGAGGTGACAGAAACAAAGTCTATGAGGTAAGACAAAAAGCCTGTTCACTCTAACTTTAGAGAGGTTAGGGGTGTACGTATTCGGGAACTCGGATGTTAAATTTATGAAAACCTGTCAAATACGAGTCGGGCTTAGTAACATATTTAACCCTTAGGGTACGGAACCCTAAAAAATTATTGATATGCCATTTGAAATCGAGAAAACAAAATAAACAAACTTGCTTTAAAACAGAAACAATAATTCCAAGTAAAGATGTTTATTTATAACGTCTTTCCCAACAGTTTCCCAGCTTGCTGATATTTCTCGGAACGAAACATTTCAAGCACTGAGGAGTTTTATTCTATGAACATCAGCTTTTGTACATTTATTTCCTGAACTTATTTAGCTGATATTATAATGAGGTAAACTGTGTTTACTACGAGTATATAGGAGAGGTCATCTCTTTAACTAAAGATCCTATTCTATTTTGAAGTGAAAACTTCTTTAGCGGCGTTGTACACTTTTTCTGTAATGGGTAAAAAATTTAAAACTCGCGTCAGGGTCACGTGACCAAAACTCGCGTCAGGGTCACGTGACCCTGATCGAAAATGAGTAAGACGTCATTCAAATTAAAAATAAAACATAGTAACAAAAAAGTTTTCACTTCTACCGGCACTCCTGGAGTGCAACCTTTTTTTTTTTCTGGTAGGAAGCTACTTGACACACGAGTGCTGTAGGCTATTCATTATTTGTTACATGCAAATTAGTCGAAATTCAGAATTTCTGGCGAATTAATCTAATATGACAGATAGTAGAAATGAAGAAAAAGTGCATTAAAAAGATTCCTGATACTACATTTTTAAATGCATGTTGAAGTAATATCGAAATGAGATGATGTTTATTCATGCAATTAGATTATATCAACACTTTTACACGCCTTTTCATAAAACTAGAAGAGGACGGTGTTTCGTACCTGACTACTCTGAGAAGAAACATCCCAAAAAAACTCAAAGGTCACTTTAAAAGTCCAGACATCATAAATGTAGAACAGTTTATGGACCATGTTGGTCAATTTCTGAAATAGTATTTTGAAGAAAGAACCACACAAATTCGAGTGGACCTGTACAGTCAGTGCAAGCATTTGTCAGTAATGGTGGAGCTCGACTTATAACACAAGGAGCTCAGCGACACGACGAACAATACCAAAGAAAGGACTTGTATAGGCCACATAAGTTACTCAAACTGTCAGACAATCACTTACAATTGAAAATAAAAAAAACAATTAGTATAATTCGTTCATCTGTAACAGTTACCGTGTTTTACCAAATTAAAAAACATTCAAGTAACATTTAAACAAATGTCATGGTTATTCGTTCAAGAACTTCTGAACAGATGTCCCATGAACATAGAGGAGTTGTAACCAAAATAACCAGACCTCTAATACCATCCCTATCACCAACAAATCTCATGTCAACGTAATTCTCTGAGAGATCAATCAATATTGGTTATAATTAAATAGCAGTTTTTAATACAGTGGATATTGGAATATATTTGCAAAGGGGTAAGGTATGTTTTTGCATGGGGGTGTTTGATGGTGTATTCGATAGGGTGGCTCGTGCTAAACGCTATTGATTATAGGAGATTGTGGTGGCACACTGACACAGATAATTACTGTGACCTCGCGTAAATCATTTGAATTGTTTATGAATATTAATTTGAATAGCTATGGTTTTGATTGCTTGAAAAGGATTTTTATCATTATGTAATTATTTGGGGTCGTGTGAAGTGTTTAATTGCAGTTTACAAAAAAAATAGATTTTTTATCTTCACTTTCTTCGAAAGTAATAAAACAGAAACAAAATGCTTCTAAGTTTCTATCAACATAAATATTTTATGTTGTTAAAAAATTACAATCACAAAACGTAAGTTTTTATTTTTTTAAAACAATTTTTATTTGCTTATTGGCTTAGCGTTTCTTCATGGAAACCATAATCTCAGCGAATTACAAACATAATAATCTTACAAAACTCTAATATGAAGCCGAAATTACATACGTTAATTTCAGTTTAACATCAGAGTTGTCTTAAGAAAAATTCCATGATTTCTACCAACTTATAAAATAGGAGGATGTTCGAATGTATATTTATTTGTCACCAGGCCAAGTTAGTAAGAAAGAGCCGATAATAAGTTTTAAACAAAAGAATAATAACATATATTATATTAAAAAAAAAAACAAAATATAAAACTTTTTTCATCGAACATGTGGCTTTCTTACCAGCCTTTGCGATCAGGTAAGGACGCCTTAAAGAAATGACATGCAGCAAAAAGGTTATAATAAGGAGATGACCTACTTCAAATTTTGCACCTTTCGAAGAAAGAGTTCTCTTTGATCGAACACCTTGCCAACATATGGCGAACCCGCATGCTTTGTCGATTTTTTTTTGTGCTAAATCCAAGATTTAATTTTGATGAGAATTAGAGCAGCGAAATTATGTTGATCTTCGTAATAAATGGTCCATTTGTAATTTGAGTATTTTAAGGAGCTTGTGGCTAAATAATAACAGCATAGTAGATCGGTCTCCAAAGTGAAGCTGCGCTTGTCAAGGTTGGTTCTGTGGATGGGTGACCGTGTAGCAGAGCAAATTTACTGTATGCTTCGGAAAGCACGTGTAAAGTCCTGGCAGTTACTGTTAATCAGAAGCTCGAAAAACTAACATCCAGTCTAACCAAGGGGTATCGTATTACTGAGTGGATATCAAACATGCAGTTATTTCATGTAAAATACCGGTATTTACTTACATCTAGTTTAAATTTAGTGTCTTTATGGAGTTAAGCTCATAAATAAGTAATCACACTTTAACACAAAATTAACCTACCAACACTCCCCAAAAAAAAAATACATACCAACCTAACAACAACAAATTAAACTAACAAAATTCACAATGAACGGCGAAACAAAAAAAAAACTGCGCAAAAACTAATTCCTTCTTCCATTCACGTCCACATATTGTCTTTGGTCTACGTTCTGCTCGTCCACAGGTAATCAAAGGTGGACAACAAAGCCTATCTCGGGCTTTTTGAAAGCGTCCTTTGCTTCGTCGGCCTCTCGTTTCATTCATATCTCCGTAATTGGCTTTTGATTTATATTGACGTTGTTTTAAAAAAAATATGTTTATGTCTATGCTTTTGTTGGTTGATAGTTGTCTATGGATTTATTTGAGCCTATGTGAAATTATTAAATAATAAGTAATTGTCATATTGTGAATAATTTCAAGTTGGTTTTTATTTCTCAAAAATCCTTACCACTAATGTAAAGGCGGAAGATTGGTTGGATGGATGTATGAATGTTTGTTACTGTTTCACTGTTGGATTTTGATGTCTGGAACGCAGATAGTAAATAACTTAGATTATTACAATAGGATACTTTTATCCTGATATAACATTTTCGTGGGATAATAACAACACTTCACGTGAGTAAGGTAGTAAGCAAGCAAAGTTTCAGAATTGAAATGAAAATTGATTTTCAAAGACCTAGGTAAATCGTCTATCCTAAAATCAACTTTTTAAGTCACACTATTAGCAAAACGAAAAGTAATAAAAGCCAATTTGTTCATTAAATTTTCGGTAAATTAAATAAAAAACAATACATAAACTCCATCATAGTTTACAGATTAGTACATTTTCTATTCCCTTTGGAAGAGATTCAAATACAACTTTTAATATGCAAATGAGCTTTATAAAATATTGTAGTTCAACAATGTAACTTAAAGACCATGAAGGATCTGCCAAAAACTAGTACTGGCTACGACAGAAGCCCTTAATCTAGCGAGAAGAAAAATGGCGTAGCGTTTTAATTTCCTGAGCTAGTTTCCTAGGAAATGGCTACGCGGCGTAGGCTCGTAGCAACTCGTAGCCTCGTAGGCGAGGCTAGAAATACGGTAATCTGTGGTAGAGGAGAATTCGGATTTTGAAACCGATGACGCGGCGAGGGATCCGTAAATACGTGATTTCGTAGCTAAGTAATCTTATTATGTCTTTTTGTGAGGAAAAACTGGAATGTTCTTTTACATCATTAATTAATCGTCGTAAAAGTCGTCTCTACAAGACAATTTTTAAAGTATATATCGCAAATTAAAACGCATTAATTTAATTATGTAAGTAGGTACTACGGTCTGTTTTCAAGATGTATTGTGATATTGTCCATCATTCTGATTTATGTTTTTGACGCCTTAAGAATACTCGTTCAAAGACGATAACTTCAAATAAAATTTTGAGCATCAGGACTCTGCCAGATAGAACCTTTGTCATATTTAACTATGCAGAGCTTTCAAAATGCTACCATTTTTATTCATACTTTTCAAAACAAACCACCTACAAGCATATCAAATTCAAAACACGCTGCCAAACATAATAAAGGTAAATACACCGGGTACTAACAGAAGACGCGTCAAAAATTTGAATTTAACCGCCTGTGCGCACGCGTCGCAACGCCCCAGTCAACCCCGCGAAAGGTGCGCGCAGGCATACCGAGGGGAGTCGCCCCTATTATCTTTAAACATTTCCAAGTCTACAAGATAAAGCACAAGGGGAGCAGGGGGTGATTTTCTTTATTCTTCACCATGATTTTATTATTATTTTTTTAGTTATTATTACTGTGATTGTATGGCCACGCGCCGTACGAGCACATGTCGCTCGCCCCCTGCTGTAACGCGTAAAGCTCTTACTTGTTCGAGCATTGTTCGCGGATTATAAGGATACATTAGTGGTTGATAAGTTTTATATTATTATTACGTTTTTGATATTAAAACTTAGACTGACAATCAGAAACTAAAGTGACATTTCTGGACTTTATATTCGCTGCCCAAAAGCGGCACCTATTCACTTCAATGGGCCAAAAGTAAAGGTCGATTCAAAAGTGCAAAGATGTTTAGCAATAATTCATATTATAAAGATTAAACTGCACCTTGTAGATCCATTGAATACAAATCGGGCGCACGCGCAAAAAATATAAGATGCGTCATCCGGTATTGACAAGTAGACCACCTTCTAGCAACAATCTTGCAAAGACGCTTTTGAAATTCTTGGAGGAACCTTATTCTTTGAGTAATAGGGACTAAAATAACAAAATTCTGAGCGATTCTAAAAGCAGCACCTTTTTGCTAGTCCCGAGATTGACAAATCAGTAGTCAAAGTGAAAACCACCCTAAGACTGTACAGTATAGTTGAATTCAGTTCGTCGACTCTTTTCTAAGAAAAAACGTCTTTTTAAGCCGACCAGCTGATTTTACGCCCGCACCTTACGATAAATATTTGGAGTAAATTCTTTCCAATCTATTCCAAACTCTACCTTTCAAAAAATAAAGTCTCAAACTGCTTGAGAGGGCCAAATTTCTTGTAAGGTGGTTTGTGTCTTCTCCTTAGGACTTAAAGCAAGGGAATTTGAACCGTTTTGCTTTTGGATTAAGATTGATTTTCAGTCTGGGTTTATGAAAAGGCACGTGTTCAAAAGATAGCATCGATGCACATGCTTGATCCGGCACTTAATGTGTTTTGTGGGCGTATCAAATGTCTTCACGGTTACCGACCAACGGTGGCGCTTAAAACAATCTGAGTGACCAGGTGGCGGTTCATTCCCTGGCTTTGCGTTTCCTTATTTGTTTTTATTGAAAGTGATTTAGTCTGGCTTTGTCATTGTAGATCATATTTCTATTTTAGAATAACATTATTATAAGAAGACTTATTGAATGATTTCTGGCAAAATAAAAGTTTTCAGAATTGTTGACGTAACATCGAGGTACTCTTATTGGATACAATTTTTTTTATGACCAATCACCATTAACTTAGTCTACCACTATGATGTTCAGCCTTGAAATAACCTATATTCTAGTTAAAAATAAAATGTTTTGCCAATTTTGCAGTCAAAGCTGACTATTGTTCTTCACCACCGACCACATCATGACTTAACATCAGGCAAAATAGTGGTCTAACGCGAATCTATCGCTAAATGATTTCCGAACAATCCTATGACTAACTAAAATAATATAAGATTAGATATCCCATACTAAGAAGACTTGTTGTCACACTACAATAAATAGTGCCATCAAAATAATTTCAATTCCATTCAAAAATAAAACAGAAAGATCGTCAATCTATAAGTCGATATCCAATATGGCGGTAATCCTACAGACAGCGCACTCAGCGCCCACTACACGACAACTACAATAGCTGCTTACCCCTCGCACCTTTGACCCGGCGGTGCGCCGGCGCAGCTGCCGGTCCAAGATGGCGGCGAGGGGTGCGCATCGCGATCGATAAAGTTACGTGCGCGAATCTAAGCTTGGGTTGTTGGGTTTTAAGTGTTTTTGTGTCATTTCAATATGTTTGTAATTCTTGTTTTATTTTGCTCGTTTTTTTAGGGAGATGCCTCAAGATGTCAAGTTTTTAAACTAGAATAATCACCTTAAACTACTCTTAATTATTCAGCAATTTTGAAGTTATCAACGTCTTCTAGACGCATTTTCTCATGACATCTTTTGTTTTTCAGTGAATCAAAGTTTACCAAGGCGCTATTCTTGTTTAGTGACTTGTGTATTTTAGGATTACATACTTGTCTGTTTAAAAAAAAGGCCTCTTAAATAGCATGATAAAACAAACAACTGAGTCAAAAATGAGCCACCAAAATCGAAAGTAGCACCTTCAAAACCCATCCGTCAATCAACCGAACAAGAAAAAAAGAAAACAAACTTCGGCTCTACGATTTTTTACCGACAATCGATCGCGATCAACACATTGCGAACTTATCAAAAGATCATTAATTACCTATTCGATTATTTCGCTACCGAAACAATCGTATCCCGAAACTCGATATGTTTTGCTCGCACAATAGGAAGACATCCATCCATCATCCGCAAAACATCTTTTGCAACGCACGCGCCCCACAGATGCGCAAACGCATGTGCCGTTTACATCGCAATATCAATAAAATAAAGAAATCCTTCAAAAATTGTGCGTTCGCCCCTCGTTTAGAGATACGAGAGCAATAATGCAAATTCTTTGTAATGATTCGACATCTGTTTCGATATTAAAATTCATCGATATTGTTATTTATTGCAAAATCGAGTAGCTAACCTTGCCTTATAGACCTTGCGTAAAATCACCGATATTTTAAGATCGTTGAAGCCTTTCCAGCGGGTGAAGAACTGTCTTTCTCAGTGTCCTTCTCTTAGAATAATCTATTCTTTCCATCTTCTAATAGCTTCTGAAATACAGGTAGTCTAACCTAGCTCTGAAATTAAGGAAGAAATTGTTTTAGTGACATGTTTATGGCAACAAAATTTTGACGGTGCCATGACAGGTTCTACAACGATCCTTTAGCTCCGAGACTTTTGCTAACTACGCTAGACTTTGCTAATTTGTCTCTCTATAATTATTTATTGAGACAATATTGTAAATCATTCATCAGTCACTTATCAAACTATTTGAATTACTTACTATAGCTCCTGTCTCTGACTTTATCCGTACCAAAGAAACTCGGCAAGAGCGCTGCTACAAACAAAATCAGACGATTTTTTAAAACTATTATACATTTTTGAATATTACAGCTCCTATTTCCATAGCCTCTTTAAATATTAGTATAGTTTTTCAAATCTTTCCATACAAATTTCATATTCAATACAGTTAACTCACAAGGTATAAAGATGCACATTTGTTCCGCGGGATGGCTCGTATCATACGCATGCTCGCACCGGGCACGCGACATTTTCTACCAGAGTCCGGAATAGCTAAAGGTGCAGGCAACCCCTTTCTCTTTTCTCCTATTATAACTCGTCAATGAATCGACCCTAGAAATGTATGAGGGTCTTAACAATCGATCGGTATTAACAATTGATGCTATCCCTAACTTTGAAGCTGTAATCTTTTACAATTTTAAGTTTGGGAGATTATGGGGTCCGATTGTTTGAAACTTCGAAGTTGGGCTTTAATTTCTCTCTTTCAAAAACTTTTGCCATCTAATTGAACGCATTTTTTCTTCTCTTTTTATTGAAATTAGCGAAAAACATTCATGATATTTTCGGATATCTTTCGAAACTTGCATCGTAGCGTTTGTATCTCGTTTCTTAACAACCAGCTTTGTTTTCTTTAAAATTAATTAAATTATTACTGTAAGTCTTGTGCAGCCTTCATTGCCTTGAGCCGAGTCAATGACTATAACTTCCGTAAAACAAAATAATTATGAACGCAGCGGTCATCATAACTTCCTTTACTCAGTCGACGCCATTTTTAGGAATCATTTGAATTTTCCTTCAATATGGTGCATTATTATTTAATGAGGTAATTTTGCAGGATATTCATGTATCATTTTTGAAGTATAAGCTGGGTTCTTTTTAGGTTAATCAGATTAAATTGTAGCAATAATTCATGTAAGCAATATTTCTTATCAGAAAATAAAGCGACTTGTAGTACCTTCTTATTGTTTAAAATGGTGTAGGTATGACGTTAACTAATATAAAACTTGTCTGAACTCTATTTTATTATGTTTGTTGTGTTATCTTTGTTGTTTTTTAAAGATTTGCAGTTATAGGGTATATTAAACTTAAAGAAAAAAAAAACATAAAAAAGAACATTATAAGATTGTTTTTCGCTATGATTTATACCATCAAAAAGTGTAATTTGCGAATGTTTTTTATAATATGTCTTCATAAAAATGCGTCTTATTTAACCAGAATCAACAAGTATTGCCTTCATAATTTTCGTTCAATAATTCTTTCTTTTCCCAAAAAAGGCAGCGCAAAAGCCAAAAAATAATGCCTTAATGAAACATAAGTAATTTACATACGGCCTTCCCGTTATTTATTCTTTGCAGCGCATTGAGAATTTTCTTTTTGCGCCCATTAGCTGAAGGTACACTGTCCATTGAATCGTGATAAAAAAAAATGTGCTTACGGCGTAAAAAAGTGGCTTTACTTTGATGATACGTCCAGGGTTTTTTGCATACACGGCACTATAGATTATACATACGATGAAATATGTAATGAGTGTGAGAAGATTTAAGCTTTGCCATTATTAAGGTTGGAAAATTAACAAAATGATTCTTAAAAATTCAGGAATTTTATGTTAAAAGTATTTTTTTTCTTCTCGTATAAAGCATAGGTAATATCATCATCAGCCTATAATGTTCCCACTGCTGGAACACAGGCCTCCTCTATGTGTGAGTTAGTGGGCCATAATCCACCACGCGGGCCTAGTGCAGATTGGTGGATGTCACATGTCTTTGAATTTGATGGTTCTAAGACATGCCGGTTTCCTCACGATGTTTACCTTCACCGTTTTGAGGTGATGAAATGAATTACACAAAGTAATGCGCCAGGCTGGGTTCGAGCTCACCACCTTACAACTCGTAAGTCGAGGCCGATACGACTGGGTCACCACTGTTCATCACAAATAGGTAATGATGATGAGATTAAACTAAACTAGTTGTATATTTCATTCATAATTCTACAGCACCCATCGCTTTTCATTTCTATTTCATACCTACATTCCTTTTCACGTAAATTGCCGCAGTCTTTTAACCCGAATTACCGAAAAGCTAAGAACTACTAGCAAAGCAGTAATGCGGCAAAGCACTTGAAAAACCGCACAGTCGATCTCCTGGCCATTAATTAGTCGCTCCCGGTATCGGAGTCTTAATCAAGCATAAAATTAAAACTTGGCACACGCCGAGCCCACAGAAGTAAGGGTGTGTCCACACGTACCTTATGGCACGGCAATTTGTTCAAGACATCTGGCCTCACACCTGCCCGAGCGCCCGACTTCACCCCTCGTACGCTCCATACCGATACTACAACCACAACTTTATTCATGACACCCCATTTTATTTTTAAAACATTATCTGAACAGCAATAAAGTCTATATTAACTTATTTGACAGCACTTAGAACTTTGTCCGTGTATTATGGTTTTGGCACAAGGTCCAATGCCCCCGTCATTCATCGTAACATACACTATTAAAATTCGGAAATGACGGAACAGTTTTTCGACTCGTATCGTCGCAATTCAAGTGTGAATTTATGATGGAAAACTGGTATGTTTGCTCATTAGGAAGTTTTTTTGAAACTGTTTGTTGCCAATCCGGGATAACGGACGTGTTTCAATTAGTCGCATCGAGTATGTTTGTCCACGTTAGTCGGCCGTCAATCTCCATAGTCGGGCTGTCTACAATCTCGGTGTAAACACGACGTATACGTTCATTCACGCACACATGTCTAAGACGTAATGCACAGGTGTGTATGTGTGCGTGCCCATTCAAGAGACGAGTCCTTACGTCGCATCCGCTGACGTCACAAGACTTACAACTGGGCGTGTGAACGCGCCCCAACGTGGAATGTGTTTTGACAATTCCGTTGACGAGATAAGTGAAGGGGTTATGTAACATATAATTTTGGTTTGACTTTCTTGGTTTGGTTGTACTTTGATTCGACTGACTTCACGTCCGGTCGGGTGGCGGTTTATCACCGTAATCTTTGACATGTTAATTCGCAGTTACTTGTCAATCAAAAAAACCAACCCTAACAACCGCATGGGTATCGCGTTACAGTTTTATTCTTATGCCAATTTGTCGTATTATCACCGAATCTGGACCAAAAAACGTTATTTATAACCGTGTACAGTACAATAATGAAACTATTTCCTGCCTCAACTCTTGCAAAAAACCATTAAAATTTAATTTGTCTCCGCAGGGGTCTAAGGATGCGGGACGATACTGGTAATTTGGTGTAAGTAGACCAATATTGGCTTAGTGGGAATGTGGGCCAAGTAGGCCAATTCCTGGGCCATTGTGTGAAGGGGCCAAGAATGGTTCCTTGAATGCTGGCCCGCATCCCGCGAATAAATATTAATGGTGAAGAGTCCTCGTCCTTGTGGGACATTTGTAGTTCTTTTTATAGTCTTGATTTGATAGTTTGCGGTCTTGTGGCCGTTTTAGAAGTAGTTTTTGAATGAGGGCATTTAAAAAAATAAAACACTAGGTAACATACTACCAGTGATAAGAATATCATTTGATTACACTCATCCATTGTAGTTCATTTATAATTATGTAAAATAGCTGTATAAGAAATTTGGTGTAGGTAAGATTATATAGGTATATTCTGCCCATAAGTTCTGTCCACATCCCTTGTCACAATTACTGCGTGGAAGTCAGATTTTAACAATGTCAATAAACACTCTAATGCTTCATCATCATCATCATCAGTCAGAAGACGTCCACTGCTCCCCCTTAGACCGCCACGCCGAACGACAATAATGCTTGCCAATATTTAATTACTAGGCAACGTTTCCCTCAAAAACAACAAGTAAAAATCATTGAAAACATTGAATATAGAGTAAAACTTACAAAAGCCATTAATAAATGTATCTTCACAGAAAACGAAACCGATCTGTTACAAAAAAGATCTTTTCTTAACGAACCAAAAGTCATTGGCAAACATCTGCGTGTTTTTGCCCAATTTGTGCAAAATATTGATCCTTTATAGTACTAATTTGACACGTATACCACCTTTGTGGATTTCGAGTGTCGTAAGTAGGAGAAACGGTGTTGATACGATTAATAGAAACAGATGTTTTTAATGATTTATAGTGGTCTTTTTGATTTGCACATTTTGGTAAAAGTCATTTTCAATACTCGAGCGGAATATCTTTTTTATAACTGAAGCAGTTCTGTGTTCTGGGCACTTTTCCCGTTGACACCGATGTGGATGAATTTTTAGACTTCCTGCATCTTTTTTTCCCAAATTCATTAAGGATTACTTCATATTTTATTAATTACACCTAAATTAGAATTATAGAATGCAAAAGTAAGAAAAAGGAAGTAACTAATAGGAATTTTGTTGTTGTGGTAAATTAGTAGTGTCAAAATAATTACAAAAAAAATATAAACATTCAAAAAATCCTAGATTTTCAAAACGAAATACGTAGGCACAGTAAAAGTATTTATAAAAGTATACACATAGATATTGGTTAATAATAAATAACATTTTCCTATACATAATCTGCAGTTCTGAGTAATTACAAAACTACCTAGCAAGTAAAATTATCAATTTCAATAACAAGCCAACATTAATGGCAATAATACTTGAATGATTTTTTTTTATTCAAACATTACAGATTGTTCGATAATATGTTGAAAACTGAATAAAAAATAAAAATAAAACTACTACTTTTAATCAAAAACAAGTCCACAAAATAACTACAGCCCTAAAAATATTCGCAAAAATCTTTAGAAGGTACAGTCAGCAACAAATAAATCACCCACACCTCTTCAAAAATGATACTTAACAAATTACTTCCTGCACTACAGAGCTTCCTTTACCTGACAATTAGGCTCTTGAACTGTGCCGAGCCCTTAATAGACCATAAAACGATCAATAGGGTACGTCCTAAAGCACCCCATGACACCTGGAAGTACGTTCAGAAACATCTTTCGGTACTTATAAGTGTCAGTTATGTTAAATTGTAGCATTTCTTAAGATATTACTCGTACTTAAAGAAAGAATGGATAATTGAAAGTATATCAGCTGCGTGTACGAAGAAATGATTAAAGCTGTTTTTTTTTGTATTCTGTAAAGTGTCTTTCTTGCATTGCAAGTCTCGATTGAGATGTGATTTTATCAATAATATTGGAAAACACGGCTAGAGTTCGCGCCACCACTCAGAAAAAAATGCGAAAACGAGGTACTACATCTTTATAATGCAACCAGCGCCCCGGTACGTGCTTCGCTACTTTGACAGCAAAATCCCCATTAACACAATGATACGCCATTTCATTAAATTCATTTATTACAAAAAATTTGATAAATGAAAAACGGGGCGGAGTTTACATCCCATTTAGTCACTTCCCGATTGAAAAAAGACATGCTAAATAAGTGAAAAATTATGCCTTTTTATCACTATTTGATCATCACCCTTTCCGTCTCGTTTCGTCAACTAACTCTTCGATTCTTCGTATAAAAAAAAACATTTTTATTTGTTAATTTTAACTTCACAATCGAGAAATAAAATGTCACTCTTGTGCTCCTGATCCTCAAAGCATGACTTAAAAAAAGTAGTTAAATAAAATTTTATTTTACCTATTTTCGTCCCCAAATAGTCACATATTTACACTATAGATAGTATTTTATAAATTTTGATAGGGGTAATTCACAAAAAGATTGGCTTTATCGACATTTATCGGAAGAAACAAAAAACCCCATAGATTTCCTATACCCTGCGCACGCGCTCTCGCCGGGTGGTCGCGCACGTGGCCACCCCTATCTGATTGATATCGATAAGTAGTGTTGTACTTTCTTATCGATTCTCGGTAGACGGGTGGAAAAAAGAAATGTGTTAAAATTGGTTTTGACGACTTCTGACCTGTGTTATCTGATTTATTTTTAATTTTCTGTTGTAACTTTACGATGGTCACCATAACTCTGAGAGAAAATGTAAAATAACATTTGTATTTTATTTACAGATCAACCGAAAGCTACGGGCAAATTTCGCAGCGCATAAGACTTCAAAATCACATTAATGGTAAGATAAAATTATAACAGAATCGACATTAATATTTTACCTGTCTAATTAGTTACCTAATTATACTAGCAACTTTCCAAAATAACCAACCAGACTTAATGACTTAATTTCAAAACTGCAACAAAATAATATTTTCTATTTTCCTTAATGATTTCGTATTTCAGGCTTTGATTTTTCATTCAAGAGTCAAGGTATACTAATCAAATTACCTCAGACACCACGAAGCGAAAATAAAGTACAGTTGAACAATAAAATCCAATTTCAATTCTGACTTGACCGGCCTTTTATAATTCCTTTGTAACGTGCATACGCAGTTTTAGGCGGTATGAACCGGCTAGCACCGGTTTTCGACGGCCGAACGCCGGAATAAAACCGGGTGAATTTCGTACATATACCCGTATTTTGTCTGCGGCCTGACAGGGGTGGACAGGGCATGAATTTTCGAATAATCAGACGGGCATATGTGCCTGCACACTTGCCACCATAGACTTATATGAGACATGCACTTTGTCGCTTGTCACAAAATTGAATTTTGTTCCTTGGAGTTATTAATTATGCCTATTTCATATAATTAAAAGTTGATTGAACATTTTTATGAGTCTTATAATATATTACCTTGATTTCAAAAAGGTTTTTTTTTATTTTGCAATTTAGATATTATTCCTTATTTACAGCACAGGAAAAAATGTTAAAACAAGGATAAACGTATCTAAGTAAATTCCTGTTTTCATGTTTTTTAGTTATTTTATTTTCCCGTACATTATATTTGAATCTAGAAAACCTAGTTATTTAACACCTAGATCGCGTAATTATAGATACATTTTCACTGTACAAAACCTATCTAATTTTACTCACTGCTTTCTGAGGTAAAAATAATCGTATTATCATACACATTAGTTAGTAGACGCGGTGGACATGTCCGTCAGTTTTTCATACCCTCCCCCTTTCCCGGTCGGGAAAAGTTGTGAATATTTGAAAGGAGTTTTCGTTGCTGACTGTACCTATCTCTGTTGACTTGTTACTACAGTCGCGGTTATAATGTTACGTCGTTTTGCTGACGGTCCCGACAGATCTGTATGTACTTTTTTAGGTTGTATAGTTTTAAAAGCTGGACTAGTGATGGATAGTTTAGCTTTTTTGCTAGTAGTTTCTGACGGTATTTAGTTTGTGACATGTTGTGAAATTAAATTAGAGTTTATTTTGATTTGTCTGCACTTTAACTTTTCTCACTTTACATCCCTGTTTAAATGACCGCGTATTAGCCTCCGTTTTTTAAATGGAAGGGACTGTCAAACTCGTACACGTATTCGTATCACTTCAATTGCCCTTTGACTTCCAGGGTCATGGTTACATTTTGAAAACAAATTCTAAAGTTATACCGAACTTTTTACAAATTCCGCCAATTGTATGGGACATTTCACTTCCCATTACATAGTGCCTATTTTAACATGATTGACGAAATGTACCGTAAACTACAACATATAAGGTACATTTTTACCCAACAATACGGGGATTACAGGCATGAAATTTGTTACCAAAACCCATTTAGAGTACTACATAACCATTTCAAAGAAATCTAACAGGTAAACAACCGATATATTTGTTCCTCAAAAAGCCATAATTAACAGTTGAAACCGATAAACCGAACATTAATCAGGTGAACAGTTTTGAGCATCGAAAACCCACGTTTTAAGCTATCGACGGCATATCAGTGCGCAGTCATCGCGAATTCGAGGCGAGCCTGATGGGCTTCGAAAAACGCGGGAAAGATTTGTTTAAAAAAAGAATAATTACTATTTCGAAAGAAGACCGTTAAGCCTATAGACGATGCAAAAACTCGCACGCGATTTGCGTTTCATTGCGTACTTTATAGGTACAACGAATTCAGTTGATGTAACAAATACCGCAATGTAGTGAAACTCGCATGCGGAACCATAGCAATCAGTGGCTAGAATAGGTAGTGCAAGTAAATGACAATAGTTGTTAATTATTTTGGATAAGTCTAGTGTCTTGTTATGATTATCATATTTTACTTCTGACAAAATAAAAAAAATAGAAAAGAAAGAGACAACTTTCATCTGAATAATACATCAATTTCTCTCTCGCTCACTCATGTCGATAGTAAAATGACTTTACCAATTAAATAATAAACTAATGTATAAACATAAAGTACGAGTAAATATCTTTGATTCAAAAGCTCTACTTACTTTAATATGTCTTCTAAAACTGAGATTTATAGGAAACTAGAGCGAAAATTATTTTAAAAAATATTCCACCGTTAACGCTATTTGATATTTTGTATTCGACAAAGGTTTACAACTTTGCCCACAACCATACCTAATAAAAATAACACAGAAACAAGGCGCAAAAGCTATAACTTTACCAAAACGCATTCGGAAGCGTATGACGGCAAACTACGACGCATAAGCGCTTACCCCGCGTACTCTATGGCCCAACTTTTCGCCATAGATAAGACATGACGTGTCCGTTATGAGTTTCTGATCAGAACCTTGCGTTTGGAAACGCCCATAGACTATACAGGGCTTTCGATTCGATTCAAAAAGAGAATTGGGAATTTCGTATTTCAAATATTAGGTTTTTTGAGAACTGTTTGAAGTTTTTGTAAAGAGGTTCTCCTTAATAATGTTTAGGTAGATAAACTATATTATAATCATTTAAAAACACGTCAGTATTACAACTAATACTCGTTTTACTCGTACCTACATACCAACACAGACATCATAATACAAAATAAACCTGAAAAACAAAGATTAAAATTACAGTATTTACGGTAACAATGAGGAAAAACATTTTATATAAATCTTCTCTATACCTGGACACATAAAGGTAAAACACAAAGGGCCTTTCCATGCACACACAAAGTTTACAAACTTAACTTGATTGAAAACACAAGAGTGGAAGAAATCAACAGCAGTTCGCAGGAACATATAATGGTTCGAAATAGAAAGCTCAGATTATCAAGCTCACATACACGATACCATGTGCTAGAGGCCTAATCAATATAAGTAGGCACTACTCATTCAGACGCCATAATTCCGTTAATAAAAATACAGAGAGGAAGGCTCAAGGGGGGTCTGTGGGGCCGGAAGCGCAGTGGGCTTCGGAAAATTCACCCCGTGAATGGGAAAGCGCGGCGATAGACAAACAACCGGGCTGACCCCCACCCGCCACCCTAAATCCCCCCCACCTAACCGTACATTTTGAAATAATGCCCCCAACGGCTCTGTTACCTACCCCACCACCATTTTCCAATTTTATCGTCCGACAAATATCGAATTTCAAACGTAATTCGAAAAATACAAACCGTAGTTTCACTAATAAAGCCTTCGAACGTCACATGCACGCATCTTACTGAAGTTAGCGCCAACGCACAGAGAGGTTATAAATCTCGTCGACACGAAATGGCTGACCAGCGCCATCCCCCTTCCACAGATCTACGTAGCTATAGCGGCTCCGATGCAAAAGTGTGCACCATAAATTTTATACAAGCACCAGTGTGCGGTAAAACTGAAATAGGCGGTTGTGTGTGTGCGAAAATTCGTGTTCGTCCCGTAAGAGGAGTGGACACTGTCCACTATTGCTTTGTGTATGCGTCGTGTACCTACGGAAATGGCATCGAGCCTACCAGAGATACGAGAATGTTACGGATTAATCAAAATAAATTTTATAGTAGAAACACCGCGGTTCATTGACGTGAGGTTAGTTAAACGTCCTTATAATGAAATAGATTCCGGGCTGACCGCGTGCTGTGGTCAGCGTTCTACAAATACATTTTTGTTCTTTCATTCTCTATTATTTCTGACATTGACACTTTGTTATGAATTATTGATAGAACCTTTTAATTTGCGTTCCATATTCAATATTTGGAGAGAACCAACAGCAATGTCATTATTTTAATTTTGAATCGTTCAACAATGTTCCCATAGATAGAAGGTAAAATTGTAGCTGGTATGAGATCCAAAAATTAATATCGACAGGCATGAGGCACGTGTCAGAGGCTTACATCGAGCAGTTTTGACAACAAATAGAGGAGTACGGAGCGTAGGCCGGCGAGTAACACGCGTCGCACGGAGCCGACAGGCGTCTCCCAAGTTATCTAATATTACAGTACGTCACCCGAATTCCCGTCCGCTGAGCATTTTTCGCGCTCGTTTTGCTCTTTTTCTTAGTAACGAAGTAACAGGCCTTTCATGTACTTTCCATTCGGCCGCTTCGAAGCGCTGAAAGAAGTGTGAATCGGGCCGTGAGCATCGCCAGTCAGGTGTGGGAGTTTATCCCAGAGGACGACGGACTTTCCCGGGTCGAAGCCACTTAGTCTGCTTCTGTCACTAAAAATAACAACTCGTTTATTTTTAAAAAGCCTACCGTTCCGGCCGGCTGTGCGCCACAGGGCCGCCAGCCGCCACCAAATCTGCAAACCTTTTAACTGGCAACACCAGCAAACATACTGTGTTTGTAAGTTGTTCCGCGACGTGAATAAATGATTTTTGACTTTAGTATTAGATTTACAGCATTTATCGCTGGAGTTGCTGCCAAAAGGACGCTAGATAATGGATGCAGGATGATAGAACACTATGAAAGATTAAGCAGATTGGCCCGAGCAGAACATGTGTTTCAATTCAGCACTATCTCACAGCTCAAAATCACTCGAATTGGATATAAACTTGGTTTTGTTTACTGCATGTTCCCCTATTATGTTGACTTAAATTGTAATGTATTGTAGTTTCTATTCCCCGAATTACTTAAAAGGCTCGTGGAAACTAGTGAAACGGAATCACTATTGCTAACACAAATGTTTATTATGATAACAGTTCCGAACAGATAGATGTACAATCGGTGACAGCCCTATTGTGAAGAAAGTCTAGATGTCGGGTACACAGACAGGTATAATTGAGTCCAAAAGCGGGGAACTCACACTGACGTAGCTCGTATTAAGGACGTTATCGGTTACGCACTTATATTTACTCATAAACGTAGCTAAAGCGGAGAGTACTGCACAAAAACGCATCTTCCTCCCCCGGCGGGCGCCTCACCCCCGGCGGCCGGCGGGCGAACGAATACATTCGACTAGCCCATTTGCAATATCGCATTGTGTGAGTGAGTGTACGCGGGAGGTGCGTGCCCGAGTGTGCACACACACACACACTAGTTTGCTTAGCCCGTGCGTAGTTTTACCATGTACATACATGTACACACCGTATTGGTTTTCTGTACAACCGTTGGGCTTTAACAAATTTCAAATTCACAAAATCGTGATTGGTTGGTATTTTGTTTGTATAAGCGAACGCACTGTGTAGGCCTGGCTTAAAATTTGCTACCAGATAATTCGTTTAGGTATAAAATGATGAGTTTTATCGAATTTTGTTTACGATGCGCCGTGATTGTGATGCATTGATGGCGAATGACGATTGATATTGTTTGTTCCGCCGCTGGTTATTTATTAGGGACTGTATTAGGAAATGGATGAATAAATTTCAATCATCAGTAGAGCATAACACCTCAGAGGCATGAAAAAACTATATTGATCCCGCATTATGGGTACAAATGAAGCAATTAAGTGGCACGCGCCCTCCGCTTGAACCGGAAGACAGACGGTCTAATGACCATCTAAGATTCCAAATATCAATTTCTAATAAACCGTTGGAGCGCATCGACGGATCGACGTCATTTCCACAATTCGTATATAGAACGTGACAAGCCGGAAGTGCGCTTTGTGCTCCACAAAAACTAACTAATCAAGCCAAGACTTCCGAATTCGAAATTGAAACTTGTCCACTCATGGTTCCTTCACCGCCTGCCGGTATCAATTTAAAACTTAAGACACGTTCCAATAGTTATTTGTTGTTTTTTTTTCCTCCTGTTCCATAAAAAAGTAAAAGTAACAGTTTGTTGTTTTTATACTGGCCATTAACATTGTTAAGTGCTGAAGACTCTAATGAGGTCCTTCGACGCAGTCCTTTATAAGCATACAAATATATTTTTTGTTAAAAATGTTGACTGATTACACATCCGATCATTTAACTCAGACATGTGATAATTAATCACTGTAGTAATCATTAATTATATTATTGTATATTAAAGCTACATATAAAGTTTAAAAAAAAAACTGAAAAGAGCCTCAATAATATACCAAAATCTGAGAAGCAGACTGGAAAACGGACTCAAAAAGACTTTTCAAAAAGGCTAAGCAGATGATGAAGTTACACCGAAATAAGAGACAAAACTAGACCTTATCCCAACGCCAAAAGACTCAATTCCTGCCATAAACCGAGTACCAGACAGCTGATCTCACAAAAAGTTCTAACAACAAAGTTTAATTCAATGTATACAAAAACCCTATTCTCAAGATATAGAGTCCCATTTCTTGTCACCTTTGTTCTATCGTGTCTTACCCTTCTCTTAAAACCTTCTTCGAAGACAAAGATCTTCATTCCACATCATTGTTCAGCCATAAAGGGCGTGAAATTAAAACTAATCAAGCGTGAAACATCCAAACCATCAATTTTAGACCTTAAGGCTATTGGATAAGGGGTTATCAAAAGTGAATTTGTAAAGTTGTAACGGTGTTTTCTTGCAAGTCACTGAGGGCAAACGTATAACCCATATGTTTCGTTTAGAAATAGTAGATTAATTGGTGAATGTAACAATTCTTTATAATTAAACAAGTAACCCCAAAGTTAAATTGCTAAATCATGTTTTGTAAGAAAGAATCGTGAAGACGATTGATGTTTAACCCTTTTGATTTCACGATCAAATGTTGGACATTTTAGTTTTGATTCGTAATGAATTTTTGTGTTTTTTTTTTTTAATAACTCCTTTAGTCAGTACTCCACGACTTTTGAGACTACACTGTAAAAAAGGCAACAAAATATAAACACACGCAAGGCTTTCGAAACTTATAAACACTGGAACAAAATCGAATGTAATGTTAACCTATATCATTGTAAAAAAAAACTGAGTAAAATCTATAAGTTACCTGTCGCTACGAAGGTGCTACGAACTTCTACGAAGGTGCTACGATGCTACGAAGGTGCTACGATGCTACGAAGATGCTAAATTTTCTTAGCAACTAAAATTCCACGTGCAAATCAATATTTTCAAATATTATTCCCATTTTTTTAAGTATCTAAATTAACTATTTATTAGCTTTACAGCAAAAATATACCAGACATAACATTACAGAAATAAATCTAAAACCGAATCTATACCACAAAAAGCATTATTATAAAAAAAACTACAAAAACCGCAATAAATAAATAATAACTCACTACCATAAAAAGCAGCCGTAAAACGTCCATTTAAATTCTTTTGTTTTTACAATATTTTATAATAACGTTCCGTGTCATAAGGCGGAGTTCAGACAGTGCGACAGATGCGCCGCGACCGGTACGCCACGCGACAGCTTGTCGGTCCGTTGTAGACGTAATTATGCGCTAAAAATGAAGGCGGACAGTTCCGATGTGGGAATGATTATTCGTGTGTGGTGTGGAGACGTTTTATGTTTAATGAGGTTGTAATAATGCATGGATGGCGCGTTGTATCGGTTTTAGTAAGCGAATCTAGTTTGGATAATATTATTTTGATTTTTTTTACGTGTTATCGATACTTTTTCTGTTTCCATTACTGGTTGTTTGCCAGTTTTGATTGAGTATTTTGTTTACCTTTACATCGTTTTATTTCAGTTTGGATTTTTATATCTTAACCGTACTAAAGTTAATTAAATAAGGTTTTTATGTTTATTTTGGAAACTAAGTAGTTTACGACGGTTTTTATATATGACAGTCACTGAACTTAATTATATCTCAATAATATATACGTTATTGTGTTATCATTTTGACTAAGACGCGGGAGAAGACGCGAGCAATAAGATCCACTAACTTAAGAAGAGTTCCCAATGGTAGTAAAAATAATTCAGTAACAACTTCTTACTAACGTAACCGTACGTAAATAGTAATAAAAACTCTACAATAAAAACAAAGACAAAACTAAAATCAATTACACTCTAGATAATGCGTGTCACAATCTAACAATCTACTTAAAATCTAAGCATATTCTTACAACACAATATCCATTCATCGCCTAGTACGCCACCCTCAAGATACGACGTTGTAAGCGATCCACACAATATGACAGTGTGGACGCACCCTAATGACACTCCCTCACGCGATGATCATAATCTTGAGACGGTTCCGTACGTAGTTATTATGAAATTAAATGAGTGAATGCTTTTAAGTAAGATGAGTTATTAACAGTAATTAGTTGAATAGTATGATACACATATGTTTATGAATGTTAACAATATTTATTTATGTTTTCTGATAATCATCCGGGAGCAGAATTAACTATCTTGTTATATATTTGCCTAAATATAGATTTTCTCCAGGCATTTAGAAGTATTCAATAATATAGACTTTTA